>CABFVZ010001408.1:70064-140624 GCA_902151445.1 Timema monikensis | reverse complement strand
GGGGGGGGGGGAGGGAATTACGAGAAACAGTAGACTTTTTAATACATCACTGCATCTTCTTACAGCTCTTGTACCAGATAATACAAGTTTTCTTTTTCGTACTCAAAACTTTGAATGTAAAGGGCACACGGGAGAGATTCAAGTAAGAAAGAGAAGGAGGTGGGGGAGCGGGGAGGGGAGTAATAGTAACAACAACAGAAAACACTTGTGAAAGTTCAGCGTAAGAATTCTTCCCATCCTCATCTTTAACCCTTTCTTTCCCCTTTGCCCAACCCCTTTCCCCCCCCAGAATGTACACAAATACACTTTTTACCATCGCTTATCTGTCTGTTTAAGTAGGTTTCCTTAAGAAGACCATTTTCTTAAACTATTCCTTATCCCTTCAGTGGCACACTTCGTTTGCATTTATATTACTATGACGTCAAACATAGTCGCTGATTTATTATTCAGAAGAAGAAAAAAAGGTATGTCCCGAGAGGTGATATTTAGAAAAATATATTACCCGCATCGGTGGTTGAATGCTTTAAGGCAGTATTCCGCGAAATTTCTATACTCGTGGTACACTTAACAAGCCCATTTTTTTTTGTAGCACTCTATTTTGTTTTGGGTACAAGCCAAGGCAGCATAAAATGGGATTAGGTATCCAGTCCTACGGTTGTAAGGTAAATCAGAATTAGGAAAGTATAGACTTTTTTTTTCTAAAGTAACTTAAAATGTTCAAAGATCGTAAGGTTGAAACTATTTTTCTGCGCATGCTTCTCAAACATTTGAAAACATTTCGTTTAAACCATTTGGATAAAATATAAATCTAACTTTACGCTAAAGCTTTTGATTTGGTCAGATATATTTGAGAAATTAGTAAGTATGACTAATTAGGATATTATGGACTATAAATGGCTGCGTCGTTCGTAATTCGCAATAGACTTGGCCACGGAATAGGGTGGTTTTTCCAATATTGTTTTCCACTCTACCTCCCCAAAAATGCGGGAACATTACCTCTAAATTTAATATAATTTACACATTATCGTAACTAGCATGGATGCGTATCATTCTATAATTCGGACAGGTAGTGAGTGAGACGTGGTGCTAGAAAAAAAAACACTTTATTTATTATTTTTTGCAACCAAAATTATGTTGAAAAGAACGCATAGCCTACATGTTTCAGAAAGTGTCAAGTACATTAATTGTTAAATTATATATAAATAAATACAATGATTTAGATAAATGTGCTTTTATAAACTAATATCAGTGCTGAAACTACCAAGCTCCATTATGTTGTAGTCAGTCAACCTTGCTACGAGTCTAAGAGTTCCAGGTTCGATTCCCAGCTGACATTTTGGGTATTTTTCCCCAAAACTGAACTACCCCAATAGTCCCGGACATGGTTAATAAGGATTAAGTTAGGTTTAAGTGTTTCCACTGGTTCCACACCCTCATACTCACTATCGCCATCCCTGCACGTCATCAGGACATGGAAAGAGCCTGTCGTAGGCAGACTTAAAGCCTATTGTATGAACTGTACGTGGAAACATATTTTAATTCTCAAATAAATGTATATATTAAGACATTGTTTTACTATACATAAGTCTTATCCACATGTGTTTGATAGTTCAATAGTTAAACACAAGCACTCAGAAAGCATTTATAATTAATATTCGTGTAAAATAGAAAAATATAACCAACAGTTGCAATTAATTTGCTTACAGAAATGGAGTATTAAACAATAAAATAGTGCTATAGTAATTAAAACAATGCTTCTCCTTTGGCTTTAAAATTAAACTCACGTATAGCGTAGTGCAAAGGATAATTTGTCACGTCGCTGTAAGGAAAACTTTTATATACAAAACATTCTACTCGGCATTCTCAAATAGTGCATTATAAACTATATTAACAATATGGTTTTATACTTATTTTTGTTTCAAGTAATTTTTCATGTCACAAATAAGTTTTTTGTTGTTTTAATTTTTAACCAACTGTAAAAACATTATGAAGTCGAAACTAACTAAAAATTGCTTTTATTTTAAACTAACTACTTTTATTTTCAAAAAGAACATCCCATGGCACGAGTGATAGAAAAAAATGACGTATTACTTACAACGGACTTCTATAACAAAATATACACCATACTTAGATGTATAAATCCCATTTTTAATCAGAAACAGACGTATCACTTAGAGGAAAATCTGGAAATTCTAAGTAATATAATTTGGACGCACTAAGTCAAAGGTTAAGGCATAACGTAGCTAACTAAATAAAACAACTCAAAATTTTATATATATATATATATTTATGTATATATATATGTCATAAAAATGCGAAAATAGGGATCTAAACTCCTAACCACTTTCCTTCCACATTAAAATCTTTAAATATAAAACATTAAAAATAAATACGTAAGCATAAATTAAGTCGTAGATTTTTTTATATTGGTTCATCAACGAATGTAATCATGCCAAATAAAACTGCTTTGGAACTATTTGACAAACTACATAAATGTAATGTTTATTTTAACGTTGGAAATGTCAATTAATAAAAAAAGTAAAAAACATACTAAAAGTGGAAAAGTGTATTGTATGTCAATTTAATATAATATTTAATGTTTTCAATATATAATATAATATATAAGGCATCTATTATTAAATTGGTGAGAAAGGTGTTATACGAAATAATATTTAATTTAAAATGCTCCTTTAGAAAGTGTCGTAACTAGGATGAGGCGATTTACGAAAGAGCCCTGGCCACCAAATCACTTATAAAATATTAGCAACAATCTAAGTTCCTTTTTTTTTTAACAAAGAAAGTTTATTTTGTAAATGGTATTATAACAAGTTTCCAGATTGAATTCCAAATAAAATAATTTACCTTAATTTAAATAACATTTTTCAAGGGTTGCCATTTATTTCTTATTTAACCAGGGCGTGATCAACCAAAATCAAACATACATCTGCTTTTTAGTTAACAATCACTTCCATTATAGTATTATAAACTATGTAATTTTCGTATTGAATTAGGCAATTTAATGAAGAGCCGTTGAAAATGAAAATTGGAAAGTAGGAGTTGGAAAATGGAACAGTTCAAATACCTGGAATGTATAAATGACAAAGAATGCCAACTGCACCAAGGAAATCAGGTCAAGGATTATCATGGTCAAGAAAGTTTTCAATGAAAAGAGAATACTGCTTGCCATAAAGTCGAGATTGGAACTGAGGGAGTAACTGATGAAATGCTACAATTGGAGCACCACGTTTTATGGAGCAGAAACTTGGACTCTTAGGAAGAAGGAAAAGCAATACTTAGAGAGCTATGAAATGTGGTGATGGAGAAGACTTGATAATACCAGGTGAACAGACACCCTGACAGATGAATAAGTACAAAGAATAGTGGATGAGAAGAGAACCATTATTGTTATGTTTCTTTGGTACAAATAAAACTAGATCGGACACATCCTTAGGAGAAACTATCTTCTGCACGACGTCATAAAAGGAAAAGTTGAGGGAAAAAGGAGTTTAGGAAGAAGGAGGATTCAAATATTTGATGACTTGAAAGAAAAAAGAAAATTATGGAAGCTGGAGGAAGAGGCAGAGGACCAAGAACAGGGCACATTGGTGGTCTGAGCTTGCTGACAAAAAGAATGGACCTGTCGTAAGACAGAACACATAATAACAATAATAATGCAACATAAGAGTTATTTAGGACATATGGGCTATGGACCATAAAGGTATCCCGCATTAGTATGGAGAGATAGTAGTAGAACCCAGTGATACAATCACACGATGAAACATGCCAGGATCTAAACCTATTTAACTCCCCTTAACGGTGACAAACTGTAAGGCATATCTATTCAATGTAGAACTTTCTACTACTGATATAAGCATTTAATTTATATTATGGTACCAAAAATAATGGTCCCAATGAATTAAAGGATATGTATTTTGATCTAGGTACCTGGGATTAGATCCTAACTGGTTTCTTTGGAGATGACTTAATATAATTAACAAATATATTTTCTCTCACTTACTATAGACGAATGTTTTGAATTACAGAAATTTATTTGTATATTTTTTCTGTCCCTACATATATTACTTACTCGATAGGGCTAGACACATATTTACATAGATGAGAAAGTTAGAATTTAGAGGAAATATAACCTTGCTGGAATAAAGGGTAATTGGGAAACAATTTTAGTAAAACACATTCTTAATACACCCAGTTGATATTAGAACCACAATTTCAACATTGCCAGCAATCCAGTTTATTGAAAGAATGACGCCTGAAATAATAAGATCCCTGATGCGGGTCTTTTAACCCTGTGATTTAGATAATTTAGTCAATGATGGTATACATTTGCTTCAAAGATTATGTTTAAAACTATCTTAAGAAACACTCCTTGGTGTCAGTCCACAATCGAGCCCTACCGACCAAGTGGCCACCGTCTATTGACGAATATAACGGCAATTTATTATGAAATAGAATGCCATGTAGTCATCATATAGTCAGCACAGTAAATCCTCCGGCAGTTAATCTCATTTTTTTAGACCAAAGACTATTTATTTTTCATTCAAGAAGCTCATTAGTTGTCCTCGAGAGACTGAGTTGACCTCTTTCCAGACGCCCTGCTTCACAGAAAGCACCGGGGTTCTAAACGGTACCACTCGATCTGAACCCATGAGCTTTGACCACTAAACCACAGAGGTGGTAAAAAAGCTATCTCAAAACTAAAAATTATAATAAAACTCACCTACTAAAATACTGTATAATATTACCTTGTATCGATTAGAAGCAGTAGGACCAAATATCCCTGACGAGCTATGGGGAAACCCGCATTGATAGACACTAGAACCATACTACCCCATCTATCGGCAGTCTAGTCTATTGCGAGAGTGACGCCTTAAGAGTCTTAGACCATGCACTCAACGGAACGGGAGAGGCTGAGTTTCAAACCTTGGCCTGAGTACAGGGGATCCCCATGTGATTTATCACCACGTCATTCCCATAGTTTCCATGTGAATGTGGGTGTACATCCTCTAGAATAAGTTTAAGTTAATACGTTAGTAACTAATATATTGTAAACAGTATTTTTTTTTTTCAAACACATTGTTACTTTGTCCGATTTTTCCCCTCAAAAATTGATGAAATATCGACGTTGTCAAGATTCGAGTCAGTAAACTTTATTTAAAAGTATCGCACACCGCTTGAATACATACATGATCATTTCAAACAATATAATAATATTAATGACACGTGTGTGAAAGAGACTACACACATTATATAATTTGAATGACCTCTCAAAACCTTCAACTCATTTAGAATATGTATATTATATTTTTCAGAACTGGAGAAAAGTTTATTTATAAAAGCTTCCTGATATATAATTAATTTATTTTCCCCGTTACAAATATACCTGACAACAATGAAAGCTGTGGTAAAAGGACGAGGCAGGGCTGAAATATATTTTAAATATAATTATCTAAAAATAAATTTGTTTCAATTAAAAGTTCACGTATTAAATGTTAACCCCACGCTGTGATATTCTAAAACAGCTTTGTTATGAATATTAAATTAATAAACACCACAAATAAAGAGTTTTCAGAAACTAAAAATGTAAACTGATGATAGAACATGCTGGAAGACTCGAATTAGACAAAGGAACGGACCTGCCGAGATACATAATACCTAATAAATAATATAGAAGCCGTTTTTAAATTATTTCGTTTGACACAAAGGCATGAGGAAGGGGTCTTTAAAGAAAAGGTCACCTGAAATATGTTGGAGATAGAATGGGGAAAACCACACCGATGATCATATTATCTGGAAAATCACCCTCCAGTGCACATGAGCGAAATTTTTAACCTCAACCTCCAAGGTACCAGAAATCGGGTCAATCCACGCCTGAGATAGTGTGACCACCAGTACGGATGAGTTTCATGTTCTATCCTAAGGAATTAATGGCACATTTTTTAATTCCCCTTCTCATATATCATAAAAAAACGTTGTGTGAAAATATACCATTAAAAGTAAATTATGGGGAAGTTTTTTATACTTTTTGGACGGTGATTTTTTTTCTTTAGTATTATCTTGACACAGAAAATATTTTATAAGAATGTCGTGAACAGGAAAATTAGATAAAATACTACGCCCAAATTATAAATCACATAAAAAAATGGATGTATTGATTCGTCACTTATAACAGTGATATTGAGATAAGCTAAATAGTTTATTTAGTTTTAAAATAATTATGTTTGGATTTTTTTGTGTAGTTTTTGGATTTGGTAGAGTTGTTAAAATGTTTTCTTAAGGGGAATACAGCAAACCACATCACGATGATAGTCTGGTTCGAAATGTATTGCTTACCTAATTTAGGTGTTAAACATGAGGTGAGATGGGATCTTAAAAATTGTGTAGGCATTGTTAATATATTCAATAATAGCTTTGTACGAAAACCTTAATGGCGTCTTTCAGTAGATGAGCTTCATTTTTACATTTAATTTTACTAAGCAATCATTTAAAACGGATTTTAAAACTTTACAACGCACCTTTAGTACAATATTGAACTGCTTTAAAAAAACTTTTTAAAATATCATCACAATTTTGCGGCAAAAAAGTAACAGAGAACAAATATTTTCCTTAAAAAAATGTATTATTGGAGTTTTATTTTAATGTAAAATTTAGTTTCACTTAAAAACCTTATAAATTAAGGTAACATCATGATTAACAACAAAGCGTAGTAGTAATCTCGTGTTGAACTAGACTGCCAAAGGCGGGGAGAACGTGGTTTAATCTCGGTCGAGTGCACTGAGGGAGGTTTTTCCTAAATGGCTTTCACCCTCCCTCCACTCAAATGGGAGTGCATTTCATTCAAATTAAACCTTTATAACCCCTAGTACATTAGAGTTGTTATTATTAATACATAAGCGTATAATCCGAACGGGTAGTAAGACGTGGCGCTAAATAAAACAAAGCGTAATATATTTTCTTTATTTTATTGTGAATAAATATTGAGAATGACTCACCTTTGATGAAGCTGTCCGTCAAGTTGGAATACAAATTTGGTCTTTATCGATAAGGTATATGCAATATTAGGATATCTCTTTAAAAACTATTATATTTTGAGCTGCTTAAGCTTAAATTTTGTGACTTTAGTTAGCAGATAGCTAGCCTTGCTGAGTGACAAGGCAGAAGCCAAAAGCCAACCTAAAGAAAATATAAACACCTTCGAAATAGCGGTGGTAAGGTATAAAGCTAGCGAATACTCGCCTAGATAAGTTTACGTCTTAAATACGTGCTACAGTAGCCCCATGACTGCTTTGGTGCTGACTGACAGCTGACGGCTTTGAAAAGTTACCAGACCAAATTATGTATATCTACGCCGAACCATATGTTCTGCAAAAACATGTGTTTAGCAGCTGTCACTTTTTACAGTCAAAATTTGGGTATATACCTAAATGTTGACTGTCAGAAGTCAGCTGATAGCTGTGAGTCAGCACCAAAGAAGCCACGGGGCTACTGTACCTGTTTTAAGACGTAGCCTGATCAACCAGCTTGGGTGGTCGTTTGGTCTAAGGCAAAGTTTTTCAACCGGTGTGCCTTGAAGGGTCAGAAAGTGTGCTGTGGGAGTTTGGGGGAAGGTCGAAAAGAAGCTAGAAAAATTTTCATTATTGAATTTTAGAACACAATGTTAATAATTGTCTACCTTGGTAGTCTTGGGGTAAAGTGCTTGTCTCAGGTCCCGATATTCGTGGGTTAAACCCCGCTGGGGTCAACGAATATTTCTTGAATAGCTTCGTTCGGAGGAGAAATAAAGCCATCGATCCCATGTCGATTGTGGATGTAACATATCCCTGGAAATTATGTTAAGATAACTTTCCTGGTAAAATTGGTAGGCCCTTTCACTCTCGCTTGTAGAATTTTCTGAATATAATCAGTCAGTTCAGAAAGTGCACTTTTAATATTTAAAATAAATAAAAATTTACTTAATAATCGTTAATTTAATAATAACATCTCTCCTTAAAAACTGATAATCGACAATTTTAGTTCAGTGTGACATCAGTTGAAAAATGTTGAAAATCGCTGGTTTAAGGCGTCACTTTCACAATAGACTGAACTGGCGATGACGGGAGGTTTAAGACTCAAATAATGGTTGGGTGCACTGAAGGTGGCATTTCCTTAATGTTTTTACACGTTTTCTATGAAAATGTGAACGCATCACTGATCTAGCGTGTGTTTTAGTATAGCTTTATTTTGTTTTGTGTTTGATTGGGCTGGTTTTGAAAATAGTCCAAAATTTATCGATATAACGGGATGAAAATTCAATTGACAATGTGGCAAAACAATCCTCAATTTTTTACATATCTTCGCCCGTGTACCGGGACCAACATGTGAAGGAAAAGACACGGAAAGAGAGCCGAGGACTAGTTGGTCGATCGACAACAAAATAATACGGAACGTTAAATAAAACAATATTGAAAAACTCTAATAACTGAGGAACGATCTGTACTATACATGAAATTATTCACGGCTGGCGACCAACGAGACGCATCTAGAATAACACTTTATCCCACGTCTGCGACTCACTATCCCACGTCTGCTGTCGTGGACGCGAGATGCACCGAGGAAATCCTACCTTAACATAGTAGAGTAATGTGTACAAATGTGTACGTGTATTAATCACAACTTGTGAATGTAGGGAATGCCAGGCCTCCACCGTGGTTCGGATTCCACGTTAAACTGTAAGTCCTCCATTTTGTTTTAAGTTAGTAGAAGGTAGGTTGAGAAAAGAGTTGGCAATTTCTGATACTTTGACACAATTGGAACCACGAATCAAATGGGATTGTGATCTAAACGTCCCCAACACTTAATTCAGTCGGTAGAGTGTCTCTACTGATATAAGGGTCCCAGGGTTTAATTACCGGCATGACCAAAAATGTATTATTGGTGAAATGTAGGCTTCCTCTTTCACAGCAATAAATTAACCAGCAGGGGTTGGGTGTTGTGCCTGTTCTAGATTTAAGTAAGTTTATGTCAAGATAATCTAATATGGTTTACCAGTAGGTTGGAGTTCGAAACCCGTTCTGGTGTAGGGATGATTTTTTTTCCCAAACTTTTTTCCACTTAAATACGAAAACATTTCCTCTTTATTCTATCTTCTGCATGCCTACACCATTATTGTAATTAATACGGATAATCCAGATGGGTAGTATGACACGGCGAAGAATAAATCTCACTCGGTATTGTGTTTCCCGACTGAGATGAGTGTCTTGCGCTGTTCCTACTCTGGAGTTAAAAGAGTTTGTGTGCTATGATACCATTTATTATTTTAAAACGTACATGTACTCTGAAATATATCTATTTAATACGAAAGTCAAAATTGTATAAACTTGTTAAACCCAATATCGACCAATTTTATGGGAAGTTGACAAATGAGGACGTTGATAGAAATGAATTGACCTAAAGATGTCTAACCGCTATTCAAACTAAAACAACTTTTACTGGAAGTCGGAAAAATTGTCTTTCCCTCCTTGCTCATCCTCCCACCACGTATCTTCGGGACCACTGGGACTATAGCGCTCATCTTCGGGTGGGGGGTACCTCTTTAAAACTAAACTAAAAAATCCCCCCCATTCTTCATCCGGCTCCCCCTTTCTAACCCAGACGTATCGCTGAAACTGTTGAGGCTATGGAGCACATCTTCGAGTGGAGGTTGCCCCTTAAGACCTTATCGGGAAAAATTCCCTCCCCAACTACTCCAGACCCCTTACCTCTAGACGCACCTAAGGACCCCCCTCCCCCCTTCTAATTTCCAGCTCCTTAAACCTCTAACCAAAAACGCAGCTTCAGAACTTTTCTTAAAACTAAAATTTACGTATCTTTGTGTTCTATTCATTTGAGACAAATAGTTATTTTTATCAGTTTAGACAAAGTCTTTATCAAAGAAAATAATATTTATTTCTATTTTTACCTGGGTACTGTGCAATTTGTGCATTTTTTTGCCAGTTTAAAAGAAAAATGAAAAGGTTTTTAACAGCTCTCTTTGAATGGGTACCATAAAATAGTATTTACTCGGTTTTCAATAGAATCTACTTTACTTAAAACAGGTAAGGATATTTTTCTACTTTTATTCTACCTATATACCATTTCCCCCTTTTTAAATACTTCATTTTACTACAATTATCAATAAACAGAAAAATAACTGGAGCATGTGTATGAATATTTAATGATCTAGAATAAATATTGGTCCATCAGAGCTTAGTTAAAGGATATTCAAACAAACTATAACTAACTTAAGTAATAGGAAAACGCAGAATTACGGTACCATACTCAACCGCTTAAGTGGTCACATGGTCAAACGTATCACTCTCGTGTTACAATGAACTATCAGTGGAAAGGAGGTTGGGGTTCGAATCTCATTAGGGTATATTGAGCATAGTATCTCCTTAATGGTTTACCACTTTCTTTCTCCACGCAAATGTGGATACATTTATTGTAAAATTATACATTTCTTATCCCTAATCTCTTAGATTGAGTAATGTGTGTGTAACCTGAACAGGTAGGCCTACTAGGATCCGGAGGAAACAACACGTCAAATACAGTTAATTTATAATCTATCTAAATTATTTATGTCAATATTCATTCATAAAATATCCACGCATACAACCCACACCTCTATGGTTTTGGTTATTTTATAAAATATCATTGAGCGTGCTGTCTAAAGGTGATTTCCCTCCTTAAACACACTGATTTTCAAAAATAATAAGAAAACATATAATTAATACTTTTTAAATTTATTTACATATAATTATTATGGTTTACATAATGAGGATGGCCACATAGCTCGAAACATTCATGAATCACTTCAAAATTATTATTTTTCACAAAAAAAACATCAAATTTTTAAATCTCAAATTGGTTTAAAACAACAATCATTTGAAAGGAACAACAACAATGTTGATCATTTAAGTTTTAACAAGTTGTATTTTTCCGTAACTGTTCACACACGCGATCAAATATTTATCCTCGATGGATCACCTTTTTTAAAAAATTTTAAACGACGTTCTCACAAATAACTCTTTTTTTAAACATAAATTTTATTTTAAAACACCAACAAGTGTCTTTTTTTCTCTCTCTCTCTCTCTCTTTCTCGAACGTTTCCTTTGACACGAGGTGAAATCACTGAACACTCAAATGTTCCCACAAAAAAAAACTATAGACACTCACCCCCCCTTTTTTTTAGTAAAATTTTTACTGTCAGGACGAATACACTTTGAGTAAAGATGCAATCATGAGCAAACCTCCAGCCGATAGGACGAAATTGGTTGTTGCTGAAACAAAGCAAAACAATACGTTATTAATAATTTGTAAAATATTATAAGCTTTTTATAAAGGCAGGCGTGTTATACTCGTTTTATTATAAGGGCCACATTAAACAGTAAAAATACCGAGAAGACCACATTAAAAAAAGTATTAACACTATATTAAGAGTATAATAGAGCAATAAGATGCGTTGCAGTCGTTTAGAGTTCCCGTATTATTTAAGAAGTTGTTTGATATATTTTTTAAATACTGTTTTCTACAAAATGTAGGCGCAAATTATTATAAGGTTTACAAAGAGTTAAAATTTGGAATCTCTGAGTTTAAAGTTAAAAAATTATCAACGATGACTTACACAAAAATGTATAATACTGATATTAAATAAATGGTTAGAAACCTTAGAAAACTTCATTTTTAAAATAAAATATGAGTGAAGAATGACCCTACGCATGAGACGATTCCTGGATATCTCAGTGGTTAGAGCATTAGCGTACTAAGTCAAAGGTCCCGGGTTGGATTGACGTGTCCAGGTGTCATTTTTAAATTTTCGAAAAATAAACTAATGTTTATAAAATGTTACAACAGAAAATTTTAAGATCATATGCTGTCGTTTTATAGGGTTTATGTAAGCATCACTCTTTTTTTTTAAAACAATTTAAACTTTATAACTGGTCAAGAATTTCACCTACATTATGTTGTAAGCCATTAACAAAATATCAAATCATTGATAAATAATCCAGGATTTATGAGCGACTGCAACGATTCTCTGTGCCCTTCAATGAATCGCTCTTAAGTAAAGGTATTACAACGTGGTATTTGCATCATTAGGCTCCTATATAAAAACAATAAGATAAACCTTTTATTTTCTACCAAAAATTTGAAACTCTTTATTTGCAACAATGTCGTGGTTGCAATCATGTTGTTAATGTCAGTATTAAAATCAAATAACAAAATCATTTTTATAATTGCTGATTATTTTTTTACTGTAAACCAAGATCGCTGAGTGTTTAGATTAATCAGATGTGGAAAAACAACTGTTAATATACGAATGTATAGCCAAACGCTGCACATATTAATTAGATATATAAATCTTTTTTTTTAAACTGATACATAATTATGGATGAAAGAAATATTACAGATTTGGTACACCAACCTCAAATACTAGAATTCTCTAAATTATGCCACATTCCTAAATGTTGTGCTTCCTTTACGTTTATAAAAATAACACTGGGGTTGTTTTGAATGATGGTTTATTATAAGGACTGTGGCCTGAACAAAATATATGGACAGAGCCTCACGTGGTCCAGGGGGCTACAAGTTTGACATGACTATGTTAGATAGCAAACGGGTATACTCTCATTCTTATTAATGCATCAATACATGACCTACAAACCAAATTATCGGTATTACAAACAAGATCATGACGAGGAATATTGTTTTAGGGGTTAAACCTTTCCAACAAATTATCAGCATTAATATATTTCTTTATTTCTCATCAATGCTTTGGTAAGTAGCTAATGTGACCCACTTTGGTGGCCACATGGTCTTAGGCATTATTTTCGCAATATACTAGACGGGGAGATTGAAGTTTGGATCTCTAGTCAGATGTACTTAGTGTAGTTTTTATTAAATGATTTTCCCTTAGGCCAACATGTAAATGCGGGTACACTTACTCTAAATTCAACCGTTCTAATTTTAACTCATTAGTGTAATTATTACACAGGCGTACAACCAGAACGGTATCTTATATGAGGCCTATAAGGTTCATAAAACCTACAATGCCGTAGCCAGGTTGAAATTTCAACGGAATTTGATGGATTAATACTCCAGACATCGCAGGCAAATAAATTTCATGAATATTTAATGTATCTCTAATATAGTGTAATTTTATTGTAACTAGAACCGCCTCGGTGGCGTGGTTGGCTAACGCGCTTGTGTTGAGCTCGGCTGCTGAGGACGGGGAGATCGAGGTTCGAATCTCGGTCGGTTGAACTGAGGGTAGTTTTTCCTAAATGGTTTTCCACTATCCCTACACGCAAATACGAGTTTACTTCCTCTAATTCAACCTTCCCAATTACTAATCCATTAGCGTAATTAGTACTTAAATCGTAAAACCCGAACGGGTAGTAAGACGCGCTGCTAAATAATAATATTGTAACTAGAAGTCAAAGCTTAGATAGTGAAAATTTTATAAATTATATATTTATTTATCTCGTAATTTTGTATTAAGCATGGGTACCATAGGTTTAAAAAAATATATTTCAAAGACTTAGGCATTGATCTTGTCTAGTAGGCGTTGGTATCTTATCTTTGAGAGCTATTCCAGATTTTATAATCATTGAAATTGGTCTACATTATACAATAATAGTTTTTGGAGCGCGTCTTACTAACCTTAGTCAATCTAATTTGTTATTCATGAGGAAGGTTGAATTAATATGAGATGTATTCACAATTTTGGTGAAGGGAGGGTGTATTTCCATTTAGGAAAATCACTATCACTACACCTAATTAGGATTCCAACCCCGATCTCCCCTTTACAGGTAGTTTGGTCTATTGTCAGTGAGGCATCAGACCATACGCCACCAATGAGGGTAGATATCTAATTATGATGTCATTTTTTTATATGTACTGAAACCATAGAACATCCTATCTATGGTGGGAGAATCGGTAAGTGACAAATAGGAAAAGTTATCATATATCCTTTTGACAAACCATAATATCTGTAAGACCATATTATGTTGAGTTGTTACTTTTGGTAGACAAAACGTTCACAACAAACAAATTATTTTTAATCATTTTCTGTATTATTGAAACACGAATGTATTAAAATAATCGTTTGGATGTTTCTTTTATTAAAATCAAATTGGCTTCTGTGGTTCACTTAAAAATACCTTTCAAACAAGAGCTACTAAAAAAACTGCATTCTATTCATTAATAAGATACTGAACAAGTTGAAAAGGGCGTTTGAAGACTTAACACAAAACGGCTTTGGTTATGTTAATGTTTGTTTAGAAAATAAAAAAGTTTTAATTTGAAATTAGTATTTGGTATGGCACTTTCTCTAGGTTGTAAAAATTTACTTATTTATTTGGTGGCCAGTAATAGCAAGATACACTTATTAATATACTACTTTTTAATTTTTATATCATGTACTATAATATCTCTTGTTGCCAAAATCGAAAAATAAAAAACATAATAGCTTTATTACTATATTTTGTTCTTTAAATAAGTTACAAAAATGCCAAAAAAAGTTTAATCCTTAGGGAAATATATTTAAAAGCGTTTGTTAAGACTTTTTATTGATAATAGAGTACTACTATGCAAATAATAATAATTTTCGATCAGGTTGACATAAGTCACTTTCAGCGATTATTTGCAATAAATAATCTTCTGCTATCCGTCACACCCATTCCTAACTAAGATAGGGTCTAGGTAGACACTGGTCTACAACAATACCCATAGTTTCCTTTTTTACATTTGGTACAAGTAGTTTTTTTGTTTACAAATTTGTACTATTAAGGTAAGGATGGAGGCTTTAGTTTGAACTTCGTATGCTGTTCCCCCCCTCCCCCCTCATATATATCTTGCTTTCTAAGCCAGACAAGGGTGACCTGGTGGTCTAGGGGTAAGGTGTCAGACTTCTGTGCTGGCGGCCAGGGTTTAATCCTCGATCCCGGCACAGATTTATCTGATTTACAAACCCTTCCTTCACCTCTGACAAGACATCTTGTGAATGTGGGGAATGCCAGGTTCACCCTACCATTACACATTAGCGTAAGTGCGTATAACCCGAACGGGTAGTAAGACGTGGTGCTAATAATAATAATAATAATAATAAACCAGACAAGCTTAGGCCTAGCACCTTTGATCTCACACCCATCAATACAGTAATACTAATGGTAAATATGATAATTCGTAATCACTAATCACAATCTTGTTGGTGTCATAGTGTTTGTAAGATAAATATATATTTTCACAAAGTGGAAAGAACACATTTTGTACATTTGCTGAGATATTCACTGGTATATTTCCCTCGTGTTGTGTAGACACTTTCTTTGAGATTGTGTATTTTCTACACATTCTTTGAAGTAAGCTTATTTACTCTTGCTTTCACCAAAGTTGTGTTAAGACTTTTATTCAGACCTTAAAGATATATCGAAAATAGTTTCTTAAGGTTACATTTTATCCAATAATGTTCCTTTTTCTTTTTTTCTTTTCCAAGCCACCACGTAACGAAGGATTACATGGATCCCAAATACGGAACATTTATCATTTGAAGTTATTTTCCAGATTTCCACTTCTTTTCTTCTTAGAATGGAAACATTAGTTCTGTCCGTACAGTTTGATTTACAAACAGTAGTTCTGTAAGATTAATTTTCACCTTTGATTTACAATCAGACTACTATTTTGTTTTTTCTCCCTCCAGCCCAATGATAAGACTTGATATTGTGTAAGTAACTTCTATTCCAGCGCACCCACCAGTAAAATAACATGTACTACCTGAGCCACTGTTACTTTCAGTTAGATTACAAAACGTGGATTATTTACAATTCAATGTTGTGCAGGTAGGCATTAATAGTATAAAAGGCTCTAGCTATATAACAGCCCACTTCAATGGCCGCATGGTCTAATGCTCGCTACTCTCGTGATGGGGAGCTCGAGACTCGAATCTCGGTCGGGTGTACTGGGGATAGTTTTTTCATATATGTTTTCCAATCTCCCTCCACGCAAATGTGGGTACACTTCCTATAAATATAAACTTCCTAATCCCTGAAACCATCAGCGTGATTAGTAGATAACCGTATAACGCGAACGGGTAGTCTGAAGCGGCGCTACAGAACAACAACTATCACACATTTTGTTTTTAGCAGCTCGTCTCTCCCTTCATTTGTAACAACTACGCTAATGTGTCAGGGATAAGAAAAGTTTAGTTTAGATGAAGTGTACCTGAAATTGTATGTAATGAGAGTGAAAAAAACATTAAGGAAAAGCCATCTTCAGTGTACTAGATTGGGATTCAATGCTAGATCCACCCCGTCATTGGCAGTCCTATATATATATTTTACGAGTGTGATGACTTTGACCATTCGACCAGGATAAGGATGAAGAAGGAATAATTTAGAAGAAATGTAACCACGTTTGTGTGGAAAATTTGAGTTCTGGCTTATATTAAGTTAGAGTTGAGCAAGATGTAATATGGATTAAAGGTACCCAAATTTGCGTTAGCAGCATGTGTGAGATTCGATTGAAGAGTCTATTGATAGAGGGGTGTCTTAGTTGCTAACCTCACCGATACGTTTTAATGTCAATCGATACAATTTAATAACCTTTTATTTTACCAAATACATTAGTGAGATTATCCTTTAGTTAAAATGATTGTTATAATATATTACTTGATGTAGAATGCTCATTACATTTTGATTACCATTGTGAAGGACACCAAATTCGTTTCTAGAACATGGAATATTTAACTTAGGCTAGTTACACTTAAATATAACTAAAAAAAGTTAGGATAATGGGGGTTGAATTGGGATAACATGTACCCGCGTATGTGCAGATCAACTTACGAGTATTCAAAACCTGGGCTCCCCATTAACGGTATGATTAACATCTTGCTCACTGATATGGTATCATAATTTAGTTTTAGTTTTTTATGCTTGAGGTTTTAAACATTCATCCTTGGACGTAATGTTGTGTCCTCCATTTTTATTCTGACCACCTGTAGAACATATTTAGTAAGACCGAAGGAATAGGTTTTGGGGGCAAGATATATCACTTGAAAGGGGTTGACCCTTTCATTACTACGAGGGGCTTTGCCAGGTTATTTATGTGTGGGAATAAAAATTGGTTCAAATATGCGGATTGAAAGAAGGCGAGGACGTTTTATCAGCTCTTAGAAGAATTTTTTGCTGTTAAATTTTATGAAAAAATAAATTGTGCGTTTGGTATTTGACTGCAATTTGCTAACAACTTTGAGTCATCAATATCCGAGTTAAGAGAGATAAATATTATAAAAATTTTATTTACTCTTATTACCTCTTCATCAGCTTTCTCTTTAATTAATTCTGTTCACTAAACTAATAAAAAATATATTTCTTTCCAAATGTTAATCTACAACTACATTTTATTTATTGATAATTTTAGAAAAAAATATTTTGCTAAAATTGGCTATTTAAACTTAGATAACTAGCTTAGAACTATGTTAAGATGTTCTAAATTCCCTCCCACTAGGTTAAATTCCTGAATTTTTCTCTCAAGGATGGAGGTGGTGCAATATCCCTGATAAATGAAACTAATTCGACCCCTATTTAGAAAATCCATATGAGCGCCCTTGCTATCCTATTAGTGTAAATGGGTGTAGCCTATAACCCAGAATGAGTATGAAGAAACGGTGCACAAAAATAGGTGTGATTATTTATGTATTCTTCATTTGATACTTCAATTTTTACCGCTTCACAAAAATCGTGCCAGTTAACCAAATTTCTCAATTCCTTTTAACTGTTAATTTTTTCCTATATAAATGTTGTTCTCATTTGCGTTAAGTTTATGGTAAAAAAACCACTTCAAATGAAGATCACAGTAACAAGATAAACCAAATAGGTCACCACGATGAAAGTGTTTTTATAATCTTAAAGTTAAAAATTAATGGAAAATAAATTGTAAAATTAATATAAAATTAATGTGCAGCACAATAGGTTTTTAATATGTTTATTTTACTCTATCTAATTAAAATAAAAGCTAGCTTTTAAGCCTATCTAAAACAGGTTGATTATAAAAATATTCCCCAACATAACCTAATCTTAAATTGGTAGACGCGGAGCAATACAACTGGGCCACGAGGCCGATTAGATCTTAATCACACAGGTGAATTGGGCCACGTTCACTGACTAGGAGAATAATAAAAGAAATAGATCTCTTAAAAGCTTAATAGCTTATTTGGAACACGCCCATAGGTGAATTGCACCACGTTCACTTTCCAAAACATAGACATATATTAATTTTATCTACTCCACCTTATTCTGCTTACAAGTAATAGGCTACAAGACATAATTTTATATAGAAATTTTACTTGCTTTATTCAAGTTCATCGTTGTTGGTAAACATTTGTAGGAATGCTAAACCATGTTAAGTCTTTTACAGATTTGATGTCGGTAAACATTTGTAGGAAACTGGTTAGGTTAGGCTAGGTGAGGTTAGGTTAAATTGTAGAGAAAGGTTTTTGGAACTATCCCTCTACCCCTAAAATTGAAGGGTAGTTTACTGAAGGAAAAAAACAACAATAAATAAGATATTTATCTGACACCCTCCTGGATTTGATACGTTTACAGCCTTATTGAAATTTGCGGTGTTGTGTTTTGGCGAGAGCTCCAGAAATCGAAAGGGGTTGTATATAGTTTGTTTATATGTCTATGAACGACCTTGTCTCAACAAGTGTACGTGACCCAATTGGAATGCACTTAATCAATTAAGTTGACATGTAGACGTGGCCTAGTTGTAATGTAGGATTAACGCCTCCCTTTTCAAACGGAGATCATAACTTGTTTACGTGGTCCAATTGTAATGCGTCCGGAAGACGCATTAAAGATCGAAAAATATAAGCTTCTAAAATGAATGATTTTTTGTGAAGCGTTGATTAAGGAAGAACATTTATTAATGGCAGTCTGAAATAATGCTATAAAAGAGAAATTTAATTCCTTCCCTTTCATCAAGATTACATTAAAGGTAAGGGATTTGACTTTTGTATATTTATTAGAGCTAACTAGGATTAAAAATAGGAAGGTTCGTGGCAATAGAAGCTGTGGACAGTTAAATAAACAATCATCAGAAAGTTTAATTTGAAGGCGTTCCCCTGAATTGCAATTAATATTTTTGGGCTTGAGTTGCGTTGATGAAATGATTACTTCCGACGTTTTTACTGTAGTTACAACAGCCTTTCCATGGGTGTGTTTTATTATGAATCCTAGACGATGGCTATTGTATCCAAAGCCTAAACGTCGCAAGTAATTATTCCCTAACACACCGCAAGCCCAAAAACATTAATTCTTATCATTATAAAGAGATTTTGTAACAGTTTCATTGTCCTTATTACATTAGGTTTGTGCTATATTATCTAGATAAGTATATAAACAAAGGGTGATTTTTTTTTTCCCCGTTTCCACCCACTCACCTGTGTTGGCAAGCCTCTCCTGAGCCAGTTTCTGGTTGGTGAGCTGGGTGAGACCAGGGGAGATAACCCTGTGCCAAGTCTCGTCCAGCACCGTAGCTGAACACCTCAACTCCATGGTCCTGGTCGGAGTCTGGAAATGGCGCTTTTCCGCCTGGAGTCGCAGGCCTAGCGTCCTGGTGTGCAGGCCTTGGCTGTCCGTCTCATCCGTCGCCGGCTCCAGATACCACCTGTCCACCTGCAACAAACGTCCTCGGTCTTGAACTCATTGATCTCTCTTCATTTGACTGTCTCTCATTGTGTATAGGTTCAACCCGTCCACCTGCAATAAACACCCTTGCCTTTAAATCATCGTGCTTTCTTTATTTTACAGTTCCTTACTAGCTCCAATAATCATCTGTCCACCTGCAAAAGTAGTCCTCCTATTGAAATACTTGATCTTTCTTCAATTGACTTCCCTTCATAATATTCAGATAAAACTTGTCCACTTGCAATAAAAACACTCATCTTGAAATCATTGTGATTTATTTATTTGACTTCCCTTTGCTAGATTCAGGTACCATCTGCCCACTTGCCACAAACGTCCAAGTATTGAAATTAATGATATTTCTTGATTTGACCGCGATATTTTTTTAAAAATCAGCTTCACATAACACCTGTTCACCTGAAACAAATACCTTTGACTTGAAGCCAACGTATTTTTTATTTGACTGTCCTTTATCAGCTCCACATACCACCTGTTCCCCTGAAACAAACACCTTTGACTTGAAGCCATCGTATTTTTTATTTGACTGTCCTTTATCGGCTCCACATACCACCTGTTCCCCTTAAACAAATACCTTTGACTTGAAGCCATCGTGTTTTTTATTTGACTGTCCTTTATCAGCTCCACATACTACCTGTGCACCTGCAACAAACCCCCCTGTCCTGATATCATCAAGCTTTATTTAAAATTTGAACTTTTTATTTTTTTAAAGGTAGGTAAATTTAATGGCTATTCACCCACTTGTCAGTGTAAAGAAGTAATTAAAGTATACTGTGATAAATCTCATGTACAAGACGTCTAAAGCCATGACACAGTTTAAGAACGGCTATTTATAAACCCCACGCCCCCATATTTGTACCTGACATAGGCACACACCTAAATGTTGTCTATAAAATAACAATAGGTCTACAAGTGTTATTTTTAATATTTCCTCTGAAATACTACATTCAAATAATTTAGAAAAAACTCTGGGCAGATGTAAACTTTGCCAATTTTGAACTTTTAATCTCCATCGATAGATAATTAATACAGCTTGTATTGAACGCACACATTAATTTATAAAATAATTAATGTAAGGCTACAAAACTTTTATGCTAAGGGGCTTTTAGAAAATGCAAACATATGTATTTTTCAACCAAAATTGGTAATATTCTATCATTTTATTGGTGTTGTTTTACAGGGATTGGTAATACTTATAAAAAGAGACAAATAATACTACCTGACGTATGAGTACGTGAATGAATATATAATAACTTAAAAAAATGTGAGATAAGGTCATCACGATGAAAATTGGACTGAAAATATATTTGTAAGCACTAAAAGAGTGTAAAAACCAGCAAATATAAGAATTTTAGGAATCATGTGCCTATAAAACATATGTTAGATACTTGTTAAAAAAAAGTTACAATGCTCAGTAAATGTATCAATATTTTGTGTTAACGGTACAGTAAAAGCAACCACTCAGTCCAAATAGATAGGAACATTCTCACTGTCACGAGTTCCCAACTTAATTCTTTTGAATTGAATCTGTAAAGAGAGAATCCATTCCTTTACACCATGTGAAACCTCGCGATATTGAATTACCACTTAATGACACGTTTCCCACTCTATCTCTCTCTCTCTCTCTCTCTCTCTCCTGGTAAGCGGTAACATTCAATCATTACCAGTATCCTCCCTCTTCAAAGAGAACTACATAATTTAATGTAAAGACAATTTCACACAAAATACGGGCTGGTTGGTTGGTTGGCTGGTTTCCCCTTGCTGCACCCCTCCCCTACATCCTTTTGGCGCACTCCTCTTCTGTTTCTTGTAGACTTGATCCTTCCCCAACATAAGCCTCAGAATGATTTCCCCGAGTACATCTGTAAATTGTGCCGACGCACGGGAGATTCTTGCGCTAATGGAGAAGAATATTTGATACGGGATGATGTAAAAAGGGCATAGGTAGTTTTGAATTTGGAGGGAGAGCTTATAAAACATTTTGATGAAAGCGATATATTTTATTTTTATCATCGCAGCTTATTGCCTGTTTATTCTACACGCAAATATATATATATATATTAATTACGCTAATGGAGTAGTAATAATCAAGGAATATTTCTAGAGATGATAGGCCTGGATTTGCATGGAAATGGGGAAACTATTTAGGAAAAATAACCTCTCAGTAGACCTGACCGAGATTAGAGCCCATTATATCAATCTTCAGCAGATCAGTACAAGATATTGACGTCTTAGATCATTTGGCCACTGAAGCGGGTGAGGATATAATTAATTTTGTATGTGCAACAATAATTATCACTACTCAACCAGTATACAAATGGGTAAGGATGAGTAACTTATAATTTATAGGAAATTTTTGAAGAGCATTTTATTTTGGTATGGAGATTTATAATTATTAATAATAATTATTATTATGTTACGGAAAAAATATCAACCTGTTGATCCTAATCATTTTTGCTAAGCCTTAAGTATACGTATACGTTTCAATTAATAATACAAATTAGGTACTTATTTTTTATCATTATATTTACTATTTATTTAATCATTATTTTAAACTACTGTGTCAAGATTTACTGTCTATATTGATTTTGTCAAGTTAACATTAAGATTCTTTAATCTAAAATGTACTGTATCATTGCATACATGTTTTAATTTAATTTAATACAATTTTATCCTACTGAATAATTCAACAAATTTAACAATGGTATTTTTTTTTTCAAAACTGAATTATAATATAATTTAAAAATTACATTGTGTTTCATAATTGAGAAATGGTATTCACAAGATTTATATGATTACTTATTTCGGAACGTAAGAGAAAGAGTTGCAAAAGGTTAACAACTTTTCAGAATGTACCTAATTTATTATAATATCCAATTTATATTATATATTTCCTCATTTTATTGGCGAGATAACCATTTATGAATAAATACCTTCAAACACATGACCGGTATTTTAACCCCGACCTACCCAAGAATGGGGGTGAATCGATAATGTAGGTTCAGCTATTTTAAAATATTGGCTAAGAAATAACTTTTTTACACCGGAGACGAATTGGAACCTTTTACTTATAGAACCAGTATGCTATCCAAACTCGCATCATCTTTACACAACAGTTAATGATGGCTAGTACGTCAGATATCATGATATAAACGTCTACTCATTCGTAAAATTAAACCAGTTATTACACTTCCTAGTTGGGTGACATGGTGGTCTAAGGGTAAGATGTCGAAATTCTGTGTTGGGGTTCCGGGGTTCAATCCTCGGTCCTGGCACAGAGTTATTTGATTTCCAAACCCTTCCTTCATCTCTGACAAAAGTGTATTAATCACAACTTGTGAGTGTGTGGAATGCCAGGCCTCCACCGTGGTTCGGATCCCACGTTAAACTGCAGGTCCTCCTTTTCATCTCACTATCACCCTACATTAGCGTAAGTGCGTATAACCCGAACGGTTAGTAAGACGCGGTGCTAATGATATTAATAATAATAATAATAATAATACATTGCCTCGTAATTCTTTTCGTTAAGACTTTCCACGAAGTTAAGTGATAAAAGCAACTAAATTGATGATAAATTGTTCGCTTGCATTGTTTTCAAATTGAAAACAATGGCTGCATTGTGGCAAATTTGATTATGAGTTTCATTTTCGAAAATTACTTAGACGTTGAAAATCAATGCAATAGTTGTGACTAAAATAATCATGTTATTTCTTAGTGAGGTATATATTTGTCTTTACGTTTTTTTCCAAGTAAAATTACCATTACAAGTATTCTTAATATGATAGAACAGTAAATTTACACTACGTTTGATTTTATTTTTTTAAACAGACTTTACTAACAAAAATAATTAGTATTAAATCATAAATAGAGTTTAGTATCATATAGACTATATTTAAATGTTGTAGTTGAAATTGTATGATGAATGTATTCGAGTTTAATTTGTTTTCAAAATTTAACGTAAGGCAGAATCTCAAATGTATATTCCGAATATTTTCTACAAAAAAAACCCTCCATAGATATCTCAAGATTTGTTTTATAATCTCGATATCCCAGACAAAGAAAATTATTGCGCCCTAAGCAGATCAACAGCCAGAGGGTAATTGAAAGCAACCATCCGCAATCTCGACAAGCATGCCAATGTTTGATAGTGAAATACAACTCCAAGCTTACTGTAATCTAAGATTAAACTTTACGACTTTAAATCCACGTAGCTTAACAGCTCACTTTGGTTAAACATAGCACTGCTGTGCTGGTTAAATTAGGATTTGGTGACTTTAACTAATTCTTGTTGTTAATATTCTCGGAACAATAGATTTGTTACGAAGCTTTTATTAATTTATACTTAGATATTGCAAGCAAGATATTACAACGCTTTTGCAATTGTTCTTAAAAAAATTAATAAAAGTAAATTGTCTATTTTGGTGCGACTACCATTTAAAAGAGTTATTTAAAGGTGCCTGATATATATTTATACTGGGAAATTAAAAAAAAAAAATTATATTTGAAATAAAATTTCAAAAAACTATTTCGTTCCAAACATCTATTTGGTCTTCGAAGTCTTGGGATTCTTCAAAAGTAAAACTCAAAGTAGTCATCAACCTTCCAATTATCACCCATTGTTTTCAAAGTGACACAAAATGTTACAAAAGCTTCTTACACGGAAGACAATATGGAGGAATATTTTGCTAACGTAAACGTTATGTTTTCTAACCGAAATGGGACTTGCGTTAACTATACGACCACTTTTACATGGAAGTTGACTCCAGCCGATCATTATACAATAAAATATTATGGTATGTCCTAATGAAAAGAATATCAAAGTTTTATAAATTTGGGACTGGGACATTTATTTATAAGTTTTATTTTATTGATTTTTTTAGCACCACATCTTAATATCCGTTTGAGTTATACGCTTATGTACTAATTACGCTAATGCTTTTAGTGATTATATAGGTTATATTTTAAGGAAGTGTACCTGAATTTACGTGTAGGGAAAGTGGAAAACCATTTTGGAAAAACCACCTTCCGTACACCCGACCAAGACTTGAACCTCTATTTCCCCGTGTGTTTTTTTCTCTTACAAATTTAAAAAAAAATCTCATAGTAGCTTACAAATAATTGATTTTGGAAAATTTTACATTGTATTTAAAAATGTTTGATCAATTATGGTACTCGCCTCGGTGGCGTATTTGGCTAACGCGCTTGTCGTGTTGAGCTCGACTGCTGAGAACGGGGAGATCGAGGTTCGAATCTCGGTCGGGTGAACTGGGGTGGTTTTTTTCCTAAAATGGTTTTCCATTCTCCCTCCATGCAAATGCGGATTCACTCCCTCTAATTAAACCTTCCCAATTCTTAATCTATTAGCGTAATTAGTACTACCCAAACGGGTAGTAAGACGCGGTGCTAAATATTATTATTATTATTATTATTGCATCTATCTGGAATCAAACACTGACTTTTAGAGTAAAAGTTGAGAGGAGTACAACCTACACTTAATAGCCAATCTTAGGAAACTTTTTTTGTATATAATTAAAAACCATATTTTCTATTCACCTTAATTTCTATACGTATTTTCGGTCTTGAAATACTTATTAAAATAAAAAATAGATCGTATGTGAACACGCGGGTTAAACGTCAAGCTTGTTTAATCTCGTTTGTTGGCGACAAAGATAGGCCAGAGTTCGAATCTTGGCAGGGTTTATAAAAGCGGAATATTTCCAAATGTTATTAACTTTCTTTTCTAATAATATATAACCAGTATAGGGTGATTACTCTTAAAACTACTTATATAAAATATATTATATAATAAAATTGGTGGGTGGGTGGCAGATTTGAACAATATTTAGTGGGCCCCCTCCTAGGGATTACAATCAAGAGAGGAAAAATAAAATTACCTTTTCCTCGGCTGACTCTTACGGTGGCAAGATTACCTTTAAAACTTGAGACCACTAGGTGTGTTTGGGAACGATTTCTGAACGATGCAATATTAATTTTTTAGTAATAACATTACCCACAGCAAAGGTATGATCGAAATCCTTATAAGCGTCGGAGAAAATACATAAAATACAACAGTGAACAATATAAATAAAATGAATCACTGAATGAATATAACTAAGTGAAACTAAATTAAAAAAAAAACAATAATAATAAATTCTGTGGATTTTTAATATTACGTCAATGCTTCCAAATCCCAATTTTACCTTTGGATGCCTGGGTAAATACATTACTAAGATTATAATTGAAAAAATAATAGTGATTACATATTATATATGCCTTCGATTCATATGTTATATAGGCTATATAATACCAGATAATTGGATTCAAAGTTACAATTTATCATAATTGTTTACACCATCTGGATCAAAGATAAATATTGTTTGACAAGTGTGAGAAAAAATACAATGTATTTTAGGTGAGATAGGCTCTTTAAGTAAAATATGGATTGTCTGGAGAATATTAGAATATATAATCAATTAAGTGAATGTTCCTTCTAAAAGTTTTAATAGTTTCTGATGTTAGATTTTGGGGATAAATCTATATAAAAATATATAAATTTGTCAGATTTCACCAGGATAAAGAAAAATGTCTATGATGATTCCTTCTAAAATATTGGTTGAAGATTAGTTTCTTCTTTACAGTTTGAATATAGAATTTCACTCCAAAAAAAATACACATGTTTAGTACTAGGCTTATAGCTCACATTAGATATATTTTAAATTCACTTTAACATAAAAAGTACACAATTCTAAATAGTTTTGAGAAGGAAAAACATATATTTCACCCTGAAAGTTCTCAGAGGCCAAGGAACGGATCTTAATTTTATTCAAACAATGTTTCAAATATCTTCTTCTAGAACCAAATTTTTAAAAAATGTTATTTTCTTCAAGGCCAAGCAGAATATTTAAACATCAAAACAAAGACGAAAGGGTTGGCCATGAACTAAGCATAAATGTAACTTAACATTTAATTTAATATAAAAATGTAAAATATTTATGAATATGAAAAATAATAAAGATAGATTTAAAATTTTCACTTCAATATGTTAAAATCTAAACTAGCTTTAGTTTAAAAATAAATAAAACTTATTTTCTTAAGAGCCTCTGTGCAGGCTTCTTCTTTGTGTGGGGGATCAGCTCTGTCTAAATGAAAATCTTCTGTGTGGAATCACTTTGGACAAATAAATATCTCACCTCTTTTGTTTTAGTTCTGAACGAAACTCTCTCTTCACTTGTCAACAGCGTATTATGCCTTGGGTAGCCGTGGCCGACCATGAAAATGAAAAAGAAGAACTCAACAGACAACTTCGAACGATAATTAATATGTTTAATTAAGAGTCAAGTGCTCTCCCATACTTCGAAATTCGTTGTTAATATTATTATTATTAATTTAAATAGTGATGGACGATATTCCCTCCAAATTCTTATGAATGGACATAAACTGTGTTTGAAATACATGAAAATAGGCAGAAAAACTTTGAAATACATTTTAATTCACCAAAATAATAATAAATTATAATTTTTTTTTTACAAATTATAAATACCAAAGAAAAAGTATAGAAGGGTGTTAATAATTAACACATGACTGTCCACTCAAGAGCGGATACGTTTTTTTATACAATACCACTTCCCTCATACCTACTTCGTTTATATTATTAAGTCCAACACTTTAACATTGTTGTTAGCTTGTCTGCCTACTGAGATATTACTCCCGGGTTCGATTCCTGGCATGGACCAAAAAATGTATGATAGGCAAAATGTTTCTTTCAAAGTGAAGAATTAACAGCCAAGGGCGCTGAGTGTTCTGTTTGTTCTGTGTTTAAGTTAGCTGATTAGTCGTGTACTTATATATATATAATCACTCTGTTCAGAAATTGCGCACTATAAATCAAATGAGCAATAAAAATAATGTCACTAAACGTGGGTACTCTAGACAAATAGAATTAAACTATGTAAAAAAAATGTGTTTCGGAAAAAAATTATCTGTTTTATGTCGTTGTTCCGTTCACCGTCTCATTGCTCTCGCTTAAACTTAAAGAGAGAGAGAGAGCACAGGAACAAGAGGATGAGCGTGGGAAGAGAAAGATAGAGGGGGAAACAGCAAGGACTAACACACGAGACGAATAGACCTCATTCTCGCGGGAGCGTAATGGCAGCCAAAAACACAAAACCTCTCTCTTCTAGTGCTGCGCTCTATAAATCTTCCCCCCCCCCCCTAACCCCACCCCTCAACCCTCTTTCCATACCTCTCTCAACACATACCACGGCTAGATGAACCACCTCATCTCCGGAATAACAAGTTTCAAAAGAGATTTTCAGATCTCTTGGTATGACGTACTGTTTTCCTCTGAGAACAGGCTCATTTTCTCTTTTCAAGTGGCTGCTGAAATAGTAAATAATCGAGGGAAGATTGTTTTAAAGCCTTTTTTTTTCCCCAAAATATGTTGTGTTTTTTTGGGTAATGGCATGGGTATGGATTCTAGAAATATTGGGAAAACGTGGTATATATTAAACCAATAGTTGAGTGAAAAGTAAATCTCACACCCTACATTACATTCAAATTATACTAAGTGCATCAGGTTAAGATTTATATCGTGATTTTATCGTTACTTATTATTATCAATATCATCATTAGGTGTTCTGTCTTACGACAGATCCATTCTTTTTGCCCGTGACTTATAACGCACCCTGTTCATTACCTCCTCATTTAGCATCTAGAATTCTCTTCTTCTCATAAAGTCATCCAATATTTAAGTCCTCCTTACTCCTAAGCTCCTATTTCCCTCAACATTTCCTTTCACGGCGTCGTGTGGAAGACAATCCAAAAGATTTGTATGACCCTGTTTGCTTTGTAACAAGGAATCATACCCAAAATTGTTCCCTTCTCACCCCTTCTTCATAAGATTTCTTAATTTGAAATCCTGTCTGTCCACCTGATCTTCTCAAGTCATGGTACTAGAGTTTTAATATTTCTCTTTGAAAAAATTTCTCTTTGGATTGGACTTAAGGTTGAAATATATCATATAATCTCTCCTTGTTTTGAAGTGGAAATGTCTCCTATAAACAGGCTATTCCTTGGATTTTAAGTTGATATTTTTCCTTGATGCTCAAGTAAGTAATATATTCAATACTATATTATATTCATAGAGAATAGCCGTAATTAATGTGGTTTAAAGAGTATGTCTCGCAATAACATATTTAAAAATTTGTAAAATATATGCCTTGAGGTACTTGAAATGTGCTATTAAACAAAATTCAATTTGAGCAGCCACCATATTGAAATGAATAACCAATTTGAAAAACTATGTACTTACATTGTTCAGCTTAGGATCAAAGAATGTAAGTTACAAATGTAGTTAAAATTGGTCCAAGCATTTGGCACTAATCGTGGGACAAACAAACAAACAACACACGCATATTTGGGTGGCCATCATCTTGAAATGGATAACCAGCTCGAAAAACTCTCTACATACGTTGTTTGGCCTAGATTTTTAAAATTTCCATGTTTAATTTTGTTAAAATTGTTCCACGCTTTTGAAAGCTATCGCGAAACAAAAATTCGAATAGAGAGATGGACAGACGACATGTCAAATGCTTTACTACGTCAGTGATGATAAATAATAGTATTTTTACGTTATAACCTAAGGCTATTAAGAATGAGGTCAACTTGAAGCATTATTTTTTAACGGAAAGGCAGGTCTTAATTTTAGTTATCATTAAAACCATATCCGCTTCAGTGGCCGAACTATCTGAGGCGTCCCTCTAGTGTTGGACTGGCCTGCCGATGAGGGAAAGATCGGGGTTCGAATCCCAGTAGGATATAATGAGGGAAAACTTTCCTAAATGGTTTCCCACTCTCGTTCAACGCTAATGCAGATAGATTACCTCTAAAATGCTTTATTCATCATTACTAACCCATTAAAGTTATTATCATATATGCGTATAACCTGAACACTTTGTAAGACGCGGTGGTAAATTTAAAAAAAATCATAAACAATAATATTATCTTTAAAACATACTTGTGACTATGTTAATAATCACTTGAGGAAAGCTAAATCATTGTTACTTACAATAATTAACTTTAATCTCAGATATGTGTCATTTAACTTCGAACGTAATTTAGGATGGGGTGATTGAAAATTATCAAATTTTTTTAAAGTTGTGCAACTTAAAAAAATACGTATCTTATAACGTGGGATTCCCGAACGTCTGAACGCTTCTTATCACTCTTGTGGGTGGCCCAATTAATAGGAATATTGGATACTATCATCAAATTTTTATAGAAAAAATCTTTCGTAAAATATAAACATATATTTTCGATCAGAAATGATAACATTCTACTCCTTTTGTTAGTGTTAATTTAGCATAGAAGTATTGATGGTATTTTTTACAAGTGACATGACTTGACGTATGAATATTTATGTGAAAGTAGAGATAGTAAATTTTCTAGCTGTCAGATAAGGCCCTTTCTATGAAAATTATACTGTATATTTATATTAAAATTTACTAAAATGACTACAATTTGAGTAAATATGTAGTTAACTGTAGGTTTACAATCCTTTCCCAACTCACTTTACCTCTTTTGATATAAGCCCAAGTGCAATACTAAAATCCATTAGAGGAGTTTCATCTGACATGAATGGGCTGGTGGTACCCGTTGCAGGAGGAACGCTGTCGTTGGTGATACTTGAGTACTCACAACCAGGATCGGTAGCAGCATTCAACCAAGTCTCTCTTTGAAGAGGTTGGTTGGCTTTGTGACAACCTGAAGTAGTCGAATATGGGTTTACTTCAACCAGCTCCACCGTTCCCCTTTCACTTCCAAGTCTCTGCCTTTTACGTGTTTGAACTATGTATTCAACGAATCAAAAAACATCAGGAAAGAATAACCTTGAATCTATCATTCTTTTGTAGACATTTTTGTTGGGTATATATGGAGTTTAAGTTCAAGTCAATATTTTTTTGACGCCACGTCTTATAACTCATCCAGGATATACACATATGTATTGATTACACTGATATTTTAAGTTTTAGGAAGGTGAAATTTAAAGGAAGCGTACCTAAATTTGTGTGGAGAGAGTGTGTAAAGCTGATAAGGTAAGAAGAATCTTAATACACCCAGCCAAATTTGAATTCTGATCTTCCCACCATTAACAGTCTTGTCTATCAAGAACAACTATTAAATGACGTGAGCGTTATAAGATAGCATGCTCCTTTATTACGCGCTTAATTTACTCTGATATATAAATAAAAAAATATTTTTTTGGAATTGCATTTCTCTAAAAATTCAGAATTTATTAGGAAAATATTATCTATGAAACTAAATTATAAATAAACAATAAATCAAGCAAGTCCATCAGATAGAAACGCTGATTCGAATTTAGTTATATTTTAACTTTCCTCTTTACTCCTTGTACCCTTAAATTTTATCTACCAACCAATTCAATGGCCGAATGGTCTAAAAGGCATCACACTCGTATTAGACTGGCCTGCCAATGATGGGTAGATCGGAGTTCGATCCCGGTCGGGAGTAATGAGGGTGGTTGTTCCTAAATGATTACCACTCTTTATCCACGCAAATGCCTGTACATTTCCTACAAATGTTAACCTTACTTACCCCTAGTCCATTAGCGCAATTACTAAATAAGCATATACCACAAATTGCTAGTAAGACGTGGTGCTAAATATATATATATATATTAATAAAACAAAGTCTTTGTTTGTTTGTTTGTTTGCCATGAGCGTTACGTGATATATATATATCGCACCAAGAGGTTTTAAATTTTTAATTTGGTAGCCTTTGTGGTTTTACTAAATGGTATTCTAGTCTCTATCCACGCTAACATGGGTAGATTATCTCTAAAGTTCTTCCTTCCTCATCCCTACCACATTAGAGTAATTATCATATATGTGTATAAACTGAACAGGTAGTAAGACGTGGTGATAAAAAGAAAGTTATCACACTGTTTGTCCCGGTCAGAGGGACACCTTCTTATGACAAGTTTGAAGGACTTTCGAGACTTAAAACATACAGAAAAAGATTGCTAACCTCGTTGGCCCAAGATTAGATGATATGGAATAGTTTTACTCGATGTTTAGGATATAAGTCAACATATTAGGGCTAAGGAATGGGAAGTAGAAATAAGACAAATGCTTGCCATCTCCTTTCGCACAGGAGCAGTGAGACAGGGAAGACGTAAGGATGGGCTGTCCCTATATAGAAATAAAAGGGCCTTAAGTATGCACTTCAGCAAATTAACTTCATTTTCTCACTTGATTTTATTAAAAGTTAGTTTTAAACGTACGTATTTTTAAAAACTAACTACTTATATTCGTTTTTATAATATAGGTTTGAAATAAAGAATCCCTGTTCTTTAAATAAAAGGCTATTATAAGAAAAAACATTTTCTTAGAAAACTAGCTAATTCGTGTTTTCTTTAAATTAAGCCATTTGGTTTACGTATCAATGCAACTTACTTATAGATAGGGTAAACCACTCTGTACTATTATTATTATTATTATTATTATTATTATTATTAATATTATTATTATTATAGATTATTATTATAGATTACTTGTTTCCCAGTTAATGTGCTTCGGTGGCGTAGTTAGGTAACGTGCTAGTTTTGTGTTGAGCTAGACTGCTAAGGACAGGGAGATCTAGGTTCGAATTTCGCTCGGGTGAACTGGGTGTGGTTTTTTCTAAATTATTTTCCACTCTCCCTTTACGCAAATTCGGGTTCACTTCCTCTATATTCAGCCTTTCAACTTCCTAACCCATTACCGTAATTAGTACTTAGGCTTATAACCAAAACAGTTAGTAAGACGCAGTGCTAAATATTATTATTATTATTATTATAAGTTTCACAATTAAAACTTGCAAATAACCTGCGTATGGGAGTTCAGTCGTGAAATTGAGCAGACTAAGAAGTGTATGGTAGGTACTTTGTGACTTTGTATATGTGCGCGTTCTAACTTCACTTTAAGCTTAACTAAAACAATAACTCATATAACACATGCTTACACAATACCTTTATCCCCCGCTTCAGTGAATGAATGATATAAGCTATAACGTGTCACTCTTGTGCTAGACTGGCCTGTTGAAGATGAGGACATCAGGGTTCGGATTGTGTTCAGGTCTACTGAGGGTCGTTTTCCATTAATGGTTCACCACTCTCCTTTCACTCATTCGGGTAGATTACCTCTCAAATGCTTTCTTTCTCATACCTACCCCATTAGAGTAATTTTCATAAATGCATATAACCAGACGACGCTGTGATAGAAAAAGTACTTTTACTGCATTTATATGTATCGTCATAATATTTGTATTTTAGCTATAATCATAATTCTTGTTTTGTCACAATGTGTGTGTTTATAATGTTTTATATTTCTTTTATTTTTAAGTATGTATCATTTGTCTCTTCCTAGAATGTATTCATTAGTCACCAGATATGTTCACTTTATACTTTCTAATCTCCCCCAGCTCTATATTCAAACTATGAATATTAGTCAATTTTCATTATTTATTTATTTATAAATAATTAAACCTATTTTTTTATGAGTTTTTGGAAATTGTGAGATCTACACATTGGCACTCTAACGTCCGGTTAATGAAACTGCTCAAACTGTAACCAAGCCATTGTACGACCTCTAAAAAACAACAAGTTTGGATGAATTTAACTAGGGCTAACCCGCTGCGGTGGTCGTATCATCTAACATTCTACTCTTGAAATATATTAGACTGCTGATGACAAGGATATCGAGGTTCGAATCTCGGTCGTGTGTACTGAGTGGTTTTTCCTAAATGGTTTTCCACTCTCCCTCCACGCAAATTCGGATACACCTCCTATAAATATAACTTTCCTAATGACTAAAACTATTGACGTAATTAGTACATAAGAATACAACCCGAACGGTTAGTAAGATGCGGTGCTAAAAATATTAGGTTTAAAACATGTTATCCAAGCGATGCGCACAGATGGGCATGTGGGCTAAACGTCACGCTCGTTTGGTCTGGTTTGCTCATGTCACGGAGGTTTGGAATCTAACCTTAGCAGGGTGTACAATGGGATTTTTTTTCTTTTATAGATTCATTCAAATATGGTTACCTTTTCCCCCCGGAATTATATCTCACTCATCTCTTATATATTTTTAAAATTAAATTAGGATAGCCTTGGTGGTCAGTGAAATGCGGTGCCAAGATAAATAAAAAAAATTAATTTGTAAAATGTATTTTAATGTATGTATATAAAATATACACATGGCTAAATGCACGCTAAAAATAAGTATTTTCCACACAAAAGGGCAAGCAGACAAAGGTGTGAGTCTCGTAAAGTCTAATTTATGAGAAACTTATTCATCAGGGCTCAAATTCTGGCTCGGTATTCTTATGTATATTGTCTTCAGTGGAATTTCATTCTGTGAATGTAGTCACACTTCTACTAAAATTATACCTTATTCAAAACAAGGTTACTGGTGTAAGCCTGTGGATATCCCAAAATGGTAGAAAGATGGAATGTATTAAATATGTTTTAAAAACAGTTTTTTAACGATTTAGTCTACGGGTATGGATTAAGGAATGTAACTTGTTAAAAATTATAAACAAAACATTTTAACACGTACAATCGAGCAAGCCCTTATAATGGTGCAAAACCATGATTACCAGTTCTAATAAGTTTTTATAATATGTGGTAGATATAGACTGGCTGTGACATCAGGAAACGCCCTGCTCACCAACGTCTAAACTGCCCCAGCAAACGTAGTACATCGGCTTTGGTAGACAACACAAGCCAACTTCTCTCTCATGAGCCGGTTGACGAAGAAATGAGCGAGGGGTCAGTTCAGGAGAGGCCAGCTGGTCGGCGAGCGCTCGGAGTCAGTTGGCGCAATACCATCCCCTTCCCTATTTGGAATAATCATGGCCAATTCATCTCGATCCTTTGGTATAAATACGAGCCGGCCCTTGGTTCACGTTACCTTTTTTGTAAGTACAAGCGGAGGCGGGAGTACCGCAGGGGTCGGTGCTGGCTCCTTTCTTATACAATATCTATGTGTCAGACGTCCCGACTAAACCGAGAATGACTACAAGACTCTTTGCCGACGATACTTTAATATACACAAGAGAAAGGAACATTTATTATGCCTCCCTAGCATTGCAACGTTACTTAAAGACTTTTGAAACCTGGCTCTCCAAATGGAGAATCAGGGTGAATGCAGCCAAATCAGCAGCGATTGTCGTATCAAGAAGAAGACAGACACCACCAGAAAACTTTACGTTATACCAAGAAGAGATACCCTTCAAGACTGATACAAAGTACTTAGGGATACATATTGACAAAAAGCTAACATGGACAAAACACACCACTGAAACCAACAAGAAGGCAAAGGCGATTTTCGTTCAACTCTACCCATTGCTTAAAGGTAACCAGATAACTCAACAAACAAAACTGACGATCTACAAATGCGTGATACAACCGATACTACTTTACGGCTGCGTTGTATGGGGCTATGCAGCCAAGACCCACCTCAGAAAACTCCAAATAACACAAAATAAAATACTCAGGACTATAACCGGCGTGGACATAAGGACAAGAATCGACCAACTACACGCAATGACTAAAAACAAGACACTCGCCGAAATCTTCCGTGAGAGGAGAGGCAGATTCTACGACCAAGCAGCAAACCACGAAAACACAATAATAAGAGCACTAGGTGACTACGACCCGCATGAATAAAGACCATACAAACGGCCGAGGCTGGAATAAAATGGGTACAAAACTTTGGTAAAAGGTAACAAGGTAAACGGTAACAAGGTAAACGGTAACAAGGTAAAAAGGTAACGGTAAAAAGGTAACGGTAAAAAGGTAACGGTAAAATGTAACATTCACAACTTCATATTCATTCCATCACCCATCATACCAAATCACCCATCTCTCACTATCATTCCATGAGGATAAGGGTTAGCGTATGCTGCCTGTAACTCACAAAGCAATACAGCCCTTTCACAGGTGACCTAGCTTGGCGCTTCTGCCAAGGTGGATATCTTGTGTCGGGCTACAAACCAACTCAAACCGTGTATTTTTGTACAAACAATTCAAAGGTACCAATTCATGTAATAACTAAGTTCATGCAACGAGGATAAGGGTCTGTGAAAACAACCTGTAACTCGCATATCAAATCAGCCAAAACTTCCCTCTACTTGTCAATGACTCTATTGGCAAGTGGGGAGGTTGGGGCAACAGGGGAAAAACAAAAAAAATTCACGTTACCTTTTTGTAATCAACACTCGTTGGAGACACACTTCTGCCAGAGATACTCTAGACTTCTTAGAGAAGACCGCGATGGCTGTGGCGTCTGAATCACCTCTTCGCCGCAGATCAAGATACGGCGCTAATCATGAGTATTGAAAAACGTAGTTGCTTATGTCGCTGTGTTCTTAAGGCGTAGTTTCTGTTAGTGGAGCTGTGAGCTCTATCATCTAATGTTCTTATGACTATGTTTTTTGTAGGTAACACTTATTTGTTTCCCTATGCCCATAAGGCATAGTTTATTTTGTTGAGCTGTGAGCTTTGTTATACAATGTCCATAGGACATAGATTATGTATATCTGTTGTTTTGAACTTTTTCTATTTCCATAAGGCATAGTTTACTATAGTGCAACAAGTGCACTATCTTGCTATATCTATTAGGCTTAGTCGCAAATATTGGGGTCGTAAACAGACGTCATAAACTGGATGACCATGCTGAGACTATAGAATAGCGTAAGAACTAATTATGGAGGATGCCAGGTTATCTGTCTCTTCGTTTCATGACCTAATTGGGTCTGTAAACTCACACTAATCTTGTAGGTGTAGAAGTCTGTGATGATTTTAGGTACGCAACCTGTGGAAGTGCTACTAGTCCATAGTAGTGGCTCGCGGGATTATATTTATTATGTACGGCCTGTTTGAGGTGAGTTTGATCACTATCTTGAATAGTACTATCATCCCCATTGCAGGGTAACTTAATGTTTATACTATTGATTGCACTGGCAGTACTATTTAGGAAATGTCCGGCCATAATATTGATTGCTTCTAGATTCCTGGTGATTCGCCGCTTACTTGGTGTAATAGATCTGCTTATCTTCAAGGAACAAATTGCAATGTGATATCTAACTCTATTAGGAGTTAACTCTCGATAGCTAGTAAATGTTAACTACCGCCCTTGTAGTTCCTTAAACTAGAACTAATAGTATGTGGTGTGGTTCTTCATATTTAAAGTTATGTATTGTTGTAGTTAGCCGACTGGCATGAATGATAAGTTCTTATTTTGATCGCAGTTACTTTGTACTAATAACATTGTGCCATTACCTATTTTATTATTAGGAGTATTAGTAGTTGTCTTGTTTTAACGAGTTACAAGATTTAGTGTTTAAACCTATGACCTAAGTGTGTAGGTTATAGGGTGTTCCAAGGTGCTTCACACCAGACTTATCTTAGGTGAGTTATTGATATAACTAAATATATACATTTATATACTTTATCATCTTAAACAATGGATGGTTTGAATAATTACAACCTATGATTCTTTGTACTTTCTTACTTCTTATTTCTTTATTAATAAACAAACTTTGTTAATCATGTATATTGTTTATGTAATGTACCTATATTCTATAATGTAGTAAACAGTATGGTAAAAGGGTGCAGTAAGTTATCTTCTAAAAATTCGCTCACACTAGCGTGAAGAAAATATGGAAAACCCAACGGGAAAATCAAATATGGGACGTCACTTCCAAATGACTAAGTAGCGACCAAGTGTAGTGCAAGACTAACACATTACATTTACACTATTTTAGGGAAAATAGCTTATTCGGTTTATGTAAATTTGAACTCATAAAATTATAAATGTTTGTAAACATAATATTTTTATTGGATGGAAATATATATAGGCCTATAGTGCCAAAGCTGTAATATACAAAGATATCCAGCATGTATGCACTTGTCGGTAAGGGAAATAGCCTGTCATAGCATTCGGGAGAAATTTGTATTCATACCTCTCCAGAATCATAAAACCAGTCAATACGAGACGGAAGACTTTGTTAACGTGCCCACGATGGCAAGGCACAGAGTTGTTGTGAATTATACACTCTTCTTATTGCCTACTTTGTCACATAGTGTTTTGAATCACCATTTCTTACTGCCTTATTTATCACGTAATCGTTGTGAATCACCATCTCCTACTGCCAAACTTATCACATATCATTTATGATTCACCATCTCTTACTTTCTACTTTATAACGTATTTGTTGTAAACAACCATCTCATACTGCCAACATCACCACATATTCGTTGTGAATCACCATTTATTACTGCCTAATTTATCGAGTATTCGTTGTGAATCACTATCATTTATTATTATTATTATTATTTAGCACCGCGTCTTACTACCCGTTCGGGTTATACGCTTTAAGTACTAATTACGTTAATGGATTGGGAATTGGGAAGGTTAAATTAGAGGAAGTGAACCCGCATTTGCGTGAAGGGAGAGTGGAAAACCATTTTAGGAAAAACCACCCCCAGTTCACCCGACCGAGATTTGAACATCGATCTCTCCGTCCTCGGCGGTCGAGCTCAACACGACAAGCGCGTTAGCCAACTACGCCACCGAGGCGGGTGAATCACTATCTCTTACTACCTTCTTTATCACATTCTCGGTGTGAATCACTATACCTTACTGTCAACTTTACTATATATTTTCTGTGAATTACCATCTCTTACTGCCAAATTTATTATATATTCGCTGTGAATCACCATCTCTTAGTGCTTAATCTATTAGATATTCTTTATGGAATACCACCCATTACTGCCTGCGCTATCACATATTCATTGTCAATCAACATATCTTAATACCAATTATATCACACATTCATTGCCAATCACCATCTCTTAATGCCAACTCTATCACACATTCAATTTCTTCAAGAAAGAGTTGCTGTAGAACAATGTTTCGAGTGAAACTCTCTTGCAGCGATCTTCATAACAAGTATAGTGTTTTCAGACATGAAACTTTACTTATTACAAATCAAAGGTTAGCAAACTTTTTAAATTATTGTTGAATAAAAAGTATTAGTGGAAAATGAGTTTAATTCAACATGCAAAATGTATCTTAACGATGCTTGAAATGAAGTGTACATCCCTGTGGGTAAAGCGAAGAAAAACTACCTAGTTTCATACACGTGATATACGGCGCGTAGGTTTCTAACATTTTTTGAACGAACTCCTCAAAGGAAGCTTATTTATTACAAGGAGTTAAGGTCCTTTCTGACGTGCATAAGAACCTCACTCTGCCCCAGTTTTATGAGAAAGGTGAGGGGGATGTATTCTAGATTCTAAGGTGAAAGCATACAGTGAAATCTCAGATAAATTCATGCGAATCTACGACGAAGGCATTAAACATGCAAGACATGGTTTACACCTCAAGATAAACTTCTGTCTTCTCTTTACATATAATATTTTGGGGTTGGTTTGGGGTTTAGAAATTCATGAGTTTGAAAAATAAAAGATAAAGAAAATAAAACTTCATTAAAAAAAGATTTCATTTTTAAATAAGTAGGCTAACCACTTTAGATACGAGCTCCCCTTCTTTTAGATGTATATTTTTTGAAAGTGTAGGCAGTGTATAATTTATAGGGCTTTATGGTACCGATAGCGTGGTCAACCCTAAGTTTTAAGGCTTTACTTTTAGTTTCAAGCCTCTGAGGATATTGAATGGTTAGTAAGAGTTTCAGTCAACCTCGGTGATATATGGGTAAGGTGCTTGCTCCAGGACCCGATGTTGTTGCCTTCAAACCCAACCCCAGTCAATGGATTTTTCTTGAGTGATGACATTATGTAGCACATCTTCCTTCGGATGGGAAGTAAATATCTCTGTCACATGTAAATTGTAGCATGTAAAGCAACCTTGAAAGTTATGTGAAAATACCTTTCCATGCAAAAAATGGTAGCCCCTTTCACGCTCGTTCTTAGTAATTCTCGTTTGCTGATATAATCAGTTGGTTCAAAATGTGGATAGTAAGTACATCAAATAAATAGAATGTAATTAAAACTAATAGTTGCAATAAGCGTAAGTAGAGAGTTGCGATAGTTACCGTATACCTCAGGGGTTTCCAACTGATGGCTGCCTTTTTTTTCTGCCCACGAAGATTCTTGGAAAAGTAATCTACTGTATTAAAATTGATGTATTTAACTGAGAAACGGAAAGTTTTAACTCTCGTGGGGAAAATCCATGAAAGCCCCGAATGATGTCCATGTTTCATTTATTCCTTGCAGCTGACTTATAAAAGATAGTATATTTAACTAGGGAAAATCGTTTAAAATGTAATTAAACATTTTAAAATTACCAATTATTATTTAATTCACAATTAAATACAAGTTCCCGTGTTTGTATATCTTGACAAAAAATTTGCTATTTATGATGTGGCTTGACACTAGACTCGTGGATTCAATTGTGGCCTTCAGGAACTTTTAAGTTGGAAACCTCTGGTATAAATTATCTACAATGGGAGTGTAGGTAATTAACAACTAACAGAAGGTTATTCATTACAAACATTGGCTGGAAGCATTATTATAATCGTTTGATAACATTTTGTATTGAGAATATAATACTGTATTACTAAGTAATTAATAACTATTTACAAATAAGTTGAAAATAGTGACTTCGAGCGAATGTTTGTAATAAAGGAACTTCTTCTGGCTATCAATTACCTACACTCTTGCCGTGGATGAGCTGTATCTACGAATACTTCACTTCGATTTTGACACCCCAAATAAACTTCAAATCCTCGACATAATTCAAGGTAAAAACAAAACTTCTATAATTTTTGAAGAGGTTTGAGAGATATCACTAAATATTACATATTTCAATATATAATCATTTTTATAACCATTAATATACAGTATTTAAACACTAATTAGGGATTAAATGACAATCATACAGCAAGCATTAATAAATTCAGATATGAAATTACATTATAATACTATAGCTTTTTTTCTCTGAAACTTTATAATTATCAATATGCACTTAGTGGATTATCTACAACTTAAAAATATTTGTATGTGACAACGATCCAAACTTAGACTTTGGCTTTGATTTCCTATTAACTTTGCTTCGAATTTAAAAAGTGATCTGCGTACACAACTAGGATTCATTAAACGTGTTCAATTAAGTGTTTTGACTTTTGTATTGACAAATAAAGATTTTACCTACTCTTATGTCATATGACAATTAGATTCAGAAAATTTGGGATATATTGATAATTACTTATCTCTGTTAGATTATTTTTCTATCGTGTGGTCTGCATATGCAACAAATTCTTATCAAGTGGTATTTTACTGTGAAATGTTTTAAAAACAGAGGTTTAATCTGTGACTGTACCCTTCTATAGCGATAATAACAAATTACTTTGATGTAGTTTATGTATCAAGCCAGAATAACTGCAATTCCCTGTAATAAGTGACAATGAATTACCTTAATGTTGTTTATGTACCAGGCCAGAATGACTGCAATACCCTGTACTAAGTGACAATGTATTACCTTAATGTTGTTGATGTACCAGGCCAGAATGACTGAAACATCATGTAGCAAGTGACAATGAATTACCATAATGTTGTTTATGTACCAGGTCAGAATGACTGCAATACCCTGTAGTAAGTGACAATGAATTACCTTGACGTTGTTGATGTAGCAGGCCAGAATGACTGCAACACCTTGTAGTAAGTGACAATGAATTACCATAATGTTGTTGATGTACCAGGCCAGAATGACTGCAACACCCTGTAGTAAGTGACAACGAATTACCTTGACGTCGTTGATGTACCAGGCCAGAATGGAAGGAGGATTGGACTTGGCTGAGGTACAGTTTCCCATTACGTAGTCGCCGATGGAGTAGGTAGATGCGATTCCTTCGATGGTCGGATCATCTTGAGGCAGAGCTGAAAAAAATGAATAATTGTTAAAACACAATCACAAACACTTTATCTTATAGTCAGTCTATTAGAGTTTGGAACCATATTTTCTAATACAGGTAATCAGTTAACTACCCTTAAACAATTTTGAATCCGTAAAAAAACAGTTGATAGTGCTATTTATCATGAAAAGACTCCCCAGATCACAATTATATAGAAAATGGCTATAACTTTCAAATTTTCAAAAATCAGTTATTATATTAGTAAACTAACCTTAGTATAGGACTGTGGTTCGGATTCCACGTTAAACTGTAGGTCCTTCATTTTCATCTCACAATCACCCTACCATTACACATTAGCGTAAGTGCGTATAACCCGAATGGGTAGTAAGACGCGGTGCTAATAATAAAAAACTTAATATAGGAACCAAAATTATTAAAATTACGTCCTCATCCCTGGGTACGACAATCCTTAAATTACGTAGGCCTAAGGCATTTTTAAAAGAATAATTTTCTAAACCCCCCCACCACCACCACATAGGAGATCGTACAATTTTCTGTCACTCCTTTCCTATTTTACTTTACATTCACCCATTATTGTTTCCAGCCTATTGAAATTTTTTATTCAAGCCATATAAGCCTATTTTCCACTAGCGGCTGGCTAGGCCTGTCGTAGCTTCATATGCCTTATAATATAACTTAAGACTGGAACATACACAACATCCAGTCCCCCTTCTGTTAATTCATCACTGTAAAAGTGTAGACCCACAATTAACCATGCCGGGAATAGAACCCGGGATCCTTAGTACAGTAGACAAACAAGATACCGACTAAGCAAAGGTGTCGAACCACCTCCCACTATTTTAAGTCATTTTTTAAGATTTGGTATATTAGATTATTTTTTTGACGTAAGTATTAGTAATAAAGAGAGATATATGAGATTTTAGACTAATTGAATTACCGTAAAATTAGGTGTAACACACCATAGTTAAATGAGATTTAAGTGAAATTTTATGATTAATATATTAATTTTCTGAAGAAAAAACTCATATGTAAAATGTAAGGGTAGCCTTTAACTGAATGCATTAAAATGTTTCGGCTGCAGTACCAGATAAAGCCAGAAATGTAAACCACCACCTATGTGTGTGTGTGTGTGTGTGTGTGTGTGTGCATATATATATACACACACACAGTCGGGTGAACATATAATGCCAATGTCTATCAAAGCCTCGAGTTTGAAAATGTTTACGATTGCAAAACTTTTTATTTCCAAAAAGAATTAAAAATCAGCATAAAATTTAATGAGGACGTTTTTTTTTTCAAGTCACCCTAAAATAGATAGTAGCTCCCTAGTGGTGGATTAATTCACACCTTTATTTCATCCTTGTTTGCAATGATGGTAAACTCAAATATCTATATATCAGAGGGGGGTGGATACCTGAACGCTTTTGAGCAGGTCCAGGGCATTTTAGTTTTTATTATTATTAGCATCATTAGTATTAACGTTCATCGTAAACTATTGCTACTTGGTATGGTAAATTCTTTCTCAGCTTGGTTTATTATTATTAGGATCTAATTATAAATCTTTTAGGAATCCAAATTCTTTTTTCGTGAAGAATTCTTTGACACGTCTTTTTTGTTTTTTATATTTTCTTGTAAATTTGTTCTTGAACATGGAGGTGCCTGCTCGGATCTCTCAAAATAAAAAATAAAATGATTTTTATCAGTACCTCTAACATCCTGAGCAATTTTAACTGTTGTATCCGTAACACAAACTCTAGATTTGCCAAATTTTTTAATGCGATCACAAAATAAGAGCCAAAATCAGAGAACTACTTAGAGAAATTCCCTACCATTATTGTGCTGAGTATTATGCTCTGCACAATTTTAACTTATTAAGTTTCATCTAAACATTGACAATATTTATTGTTTTTATCTGCGGTTCTTCACAGAATAGGTTTTAAGTCTCAATTTACTTATTTAAATTAGTATTTAGTTATTATAGATTTCTTAAGTATTTTTAACACTGCATCTTAATGCCTTTTCAGTTTGCACGCCTCTGTAGGGACTAATCACGCTAATGAGTTAGGTATGAGTAAGAGTGAATATGAAGTAAATGTACCTGCATTTTCGTGGAAGGAGAGAGGAAAGCCATTTAGTAAAACCACCCTCAGTATACCCAAATAGGATTAGAACTCCAATATAGCCCGAAAAAGTGGTAGAGGAGGACTTTTTTTCTCCAGGATGTCATATAAGGCAAGTTTGAGGGAAAGAGGAGCTTAAAAAATGTAGTCAAATATTGAATGACTTAAAGGAAAGAAGAAAATTCTGGAAGATAAAGGACGCATTGGCGGCTTAATTTCGCTGACAAAAGTAATATACCGGCCGTGAGACAGGACAAATAAGAAGAAGAAGTTTTATAAAACAATACAGGACAACTAACGTCCTCACCTGGGATTCGTACTCTGGATGTTTGAATAAATACACCAATATTCTGCCAACCATGCCATCTTGTTTCTATCCATACAAAATACAAACATCTAATTTAATTTATATCAATACTTGACAAGTTTACCACTACAAATCATGACAACAGTTAAATTTTCATAAAAAAGGACCTTTAATAAAATATAAAGATATTTTTTGCAGCCCAAATTGATATTACAAATAACAAATTAAAATGTTTTTTCATAGGTATTGATAATATCTACCAAAAGGGACAGCTGTATATCACATTACTTGACGTATGAATACGTGGAAGTATATCTAATCACTTTTATGTCATATAAGAAACTTCATATGCCAAATTGAGCTGTAAGATTGTACTTATTTTAAGACTTCATGGTTGAGAACTATACTGCGATCGCTAGATATGATGTATTGGTATACGCTTATGATTTTTAATGTTTAGTAAAAGTACAAGTTAAGTTATTTTACTAAACATTAATATATATATATACACTGTACGCCTGGGATACATAAATCGCAGCCCATATTGTGGAAAGACTAGCCAGTACTAATGTACCGTTGCCCAGGGGACACCCCAATGTACTAATTGTACGTCCTTTCTATGGAGGATTTTTCCATGTCCCGCATTGCACCATGGGGTCAGATACTTTCTAAACTAACTGACACGACTTTAAAATCAATTTCTTTAAGAGAAAAAACACATAGTCATTAGGACGTCTATTCATCACTGGTAAATGGAACACCTTATAATCGAAAAGTATACATTTTTCGTTTAATACAAAGTTACATTTAAACTTAAAACTATACATCCGAGGTATTTGAATTTAAATACTTCAACATGGGAGTTTATGGAACGCGATAAAATGTCAGTATTTTGCAATTTGTTTATAGCAAAACTTTTTTTGACAAAATAACTAAAATTTTGCTCCAGTTTAAACACAGTCTAGTTTTCTTCACATGGTGATATCAACAATTATTTAATATTTGTCAGGAGTATATTAACATTTGAAGAGAAACATTTTTAGTAAAAATAAAAAAATGTCATTAAATTATAGGACAACTTTGACAGACGTTAAACAACTGTTGCTATCACCTTGAGAATAAAATTAAGATCTTATGTTTCGACTGGAGCAACCCACTTTGGTGGCCGCGTGGTATAACGTGCTACTCTCATATTGGATTAGACTGCTGAAGACGGGGAGATCGGGGTTCTATCACAGTCAGGTGCACTGAGGGAGGTTCCCCAATCCTCATTCACGCAAATGTGGGTGAACTTCCTCTAAACTAAGCCTTCCTAAACCTTAACTCACTAGTGTAATTAGTACAAAGGCGTATAATCCAAACGGATAGTAAGACATGGTGCTAGAAAAAAATCTCCTAGAGCAGTTTTTTATTTATTTTGACCAAACAAATTTTGCTATAAAAACTTCAAAATCACTCACCTTTCATCTCGTTCCCTACACTCTCACCTTAATCACTTTCAACCCCACTTTGGTGTGAACCATATTTGGAAATAAATAACCATTTCCGTGAGATTTCTAGACGTCTACAACATGTATTAGCACTCTAGTAAGTGGCTCCCTTAACTATTCTTCCACGAAAATTGAAAGAAAAATAAGTTTTCCTGAAAATTTCCCTGTCCAAGGATGGAACCATTGTATGAAAATAGGTTTTCCTACAGTTTGAGGGTGTACATTAGGGGTCTTGATGCGTGCTCTCGTTTCAGAAATAAGATTCCAGATGGGAGATTCCCACGAAATACATCTCTCGTCTCTTGAATACAGGATGCCCAACGACTTTTTGTACTCCTTGGAAAATTTTACAGTATTTAAAAATGTATATTCACAATATATTTCATTTATTTATTTGTTTAGATTAATTTTATATAAACTGGGTGAGGCATTTAAGTAAATACACCAAATTATCCAGAAAACGAAACATTTTAGAAAAAATTGTTTTGAATGAAAGTTTTTTTGTTTTTGAAGAGTAAAGAATAAAGAAATAGTTACTTTTGATTTGGTTGACGTCTTCAAGGTTTTTCAAGGTAAACTTTTTTTTAACACTTTTTGACACCATTTATTTTGAAAACAAAAATCCTGACACTTTTTTTATTTGACATATATTTTGAAGATATTTTATCTTGTATTTCTAATAACAATTTTTAAATTTTTTATTTCATTATTTTATTCTTTATTACGTTACTTTAATAAATGTTCAAAATGATGACAATTAACTTCTATACACTTTAAATACAATCTACTTGAAGTATAAGGCAGTTAATGTTCTTACAGCTTCTGTTTAAAATACTAATGTTGAATATTCAAATATATTAATTATATTTAGTAAAAATAAATGGTACAGTGCACCTAACCGACTTTCTTCCACTTTTATCTTAAAATAGACATCTAATAAAAACTCGTAAAATTTGTGAAGAGAAATAATAGGCCTAATCATTTGTAGAAAAATTACACTAAAGATCATAAATAAAATAATATACAATATATGCATATGGCATTAAATGCTAAGAATATTGTTACAGAAAAATTGAGAAAAGATAAACATCTTTGTCCACCAAAGAGAATAAAAATAAAATTCATTTTCAAAGTCCTGAATTAAAAGTATATATATATTACTTGCTTATAGCTCAGAAATCATTGGTCTTATAAAATATATTTCAAATAAAAGATTAATCTTTAATAGTACTACAATTTTACATTGATATATTATTTAATACGCATCTCAAATAGTGGCGGATAAATGATCAAAATTGGAAAATTTCTCCTAAGTAAAATATCCTCAAAGTCATTATCATGAGAAAATGAGAATTTACATCGTGTTTATAATTATAAACACTATCTATATATAAAATTTAATCAAAATCGTTAAAGCAAGTTCAGATAAAATTGATTTTTTTCTCTTTTTACCCCTCAGTAAACTACCCTTAAATTTAGGGTTAGATATTTAATTCCAAAATCTCCTTGGGGGGGAACTTCTGAGAACCCTAGATAACAGGTTTTATTGTAATCAGTAAAATAGTTTTGGATCTAGGCAGAGGTACAAACAAACAGAAGGACAGACGGACAGAAAGTTATACAGACAGACGGAATTACGAAAACAATTTTTTTTACGATCACAATACCTTCTCTCTAAGGTGTCGAGAGAAAGTAAAAATATATTAATAACTATTTGAAATTTTCCCAGCCACGCTAGGAAACACGTTTCCTTAACTCTGCTTGGCGGACTTAAGTTTTATCGTTCTATATTTTAGATCTTAAGCTTGGAGCTGTAACAGTTGGGGCTGCCAAAGTTGTGTGAACAATTTGAAAAGTTGCTTTTTTTTTTATTGAATGCTCGGGTTCGTGAACTTGCACAGCTATGGTATTTTAGTATTTTCTTGTTCCATAGAAATAGATCTGTACATTCTCCCGTACAGTGTGTATGTGTGCTTATATATGTTTGTTTAAGAAATACAATCAAATTTTTTAATACTATAAAGTGAATTTATATTATTTAAAGTCCAATTTTCATAGGAAAAACAGTTTAAAATAAATGGTATGGAACTCCACACGGACTTTCTCGCTCTATTGTTTGAAAAATGGAGATATTTACAAATTTCATAATATAATATACACTAGTGAACCCGAGAACAAATTGCGCTATACATATGTAAAACATTTTTTGACTCACGGTTTTAAATTTCATAATTTTATTTTTAAAGAAATAAAGTCTTCATTTGTTTATTTGGACAAATAAAAAATATCGATATTGGGTCACCAAGGGTAAACAGTTTGTATAAAAATTTAGACTTCGGGTTAAAATTTTTGTCATTTAACTAGAAGATGCACATTTTATGGTAATCACATTGCTACTGAATTTCTCCTATAGAAATTTTGACCAATAAAATAGGTAATTATTGACTAATGAGTCTAAAATTAGTTAGATAAAATCGTTGTAACCGATTTTGAGAAAATGGATTTTTTCACTTTTCACCCTTTAGTAAACTGCTATTAATTTTATGGTTAGACAGAAACCACTTTTTATGGTTCGGGGGGTAATGATACGTCGATATCCATCAACAATCGGGATAGATTTTTTTTGGCGGTCGTAATACTTTACCTTAAAGTGTTGGCTAAGTTAAAAGAAATATAGATTTTTGTATAGCTTGAAAACTTATGGTTTATAAAAATATATTTCAAGTAAATGATATTTATTGTAAACATATCCACATGTATGCAATGATAGTTAATATTAATATCTCAAGGACTTACGGAGATAAATATAAAAAAATAGTGTTTGCACATTAGACTGGAACCCTTAAAGTCACTTTGGCGAAAAGTTGAGAGTAGCCATTTGGTTTGTAATATTTATCAAAGCTTAGAAATGAGATCTAATCAAAATCGTTTGAGCCGATTTTGATAAAATTGATTTTTTCTTTTACCGCCCTTAAGAAAACCACCCTTAATTTTAAGGTTGGATATCAAATTCTAAAAATTCCTCGGGTTAGACCTATGAAAACACTTGATACCAAGTTTTAGCCTAACCGGTAAAATAGTAGACTCTATCCCGAGGTACAGACTGACAGACAGATGGACAGACAGACATATGATATTGTGAAAACCACTTTTTAGGGTTTGGGGGTTATGAGAAGTCGACATCAATCAAAATCTCGAGTTCAGTTTTGTTTGACGATCAAAATAGTTGCTTTACCTGTAAGTTAACGAGAAAGTAAAAATACTGATATTGGGTCCCCAAGAGTAGAAATTATTATTATTATTAAAATGTCAACTTCCAGTTTAAAATTTTTGACATTTTATCTGGGGTTGCACAACCTATGATTATTGCATTGCTATTAAATTCCTCATTTGTAAATTTTGACCGATAAAATAGGTTAATATTGACTTTTAAATCTTAATTGATAAAACTATATCATTTTTGTACAAACATTTCCCCTAAAAGGTTGAAAGAAAGAGAACATAACATTTTTGAGAGACAATCATTTCTTACTCTATGTCATTAGATAATTAATGCGTTAAAATTTAAGTAGTATCTCTTTACAACTAAAGCTCACAAAATGGTATTAATATATTTGCCAATGTCTAAGAAACTGTTGGTTTTATGAAAATACATTTCATATAAAAGATTTTTTTATTTTTAATAGTACTACAATTTTGCAATGATAAGTTATTTAGTATGTGAAATAGTTGCGGAGGAACTGAAATTTCTGCTTTTGTAAATTACTCTAAAATTAATTTTCATGGAAAAATTAAAATTGCCAGTTCATTTATAATCTTAATCAACGCTCAGGTAAGAATTTTTATCAAAATAGTTTACCATACTAATTCCAGAAACATGGTATGGTTTTGCAAGCGGATATATTTTTGACTCTATTTTTCTACCTGTAAATATTGAAGTTAGCCTGATTTTGCCGAATAAGAGTCGATTTTGAGAAAATCGATATTTCTCTTTTCAATTTTTATTAAACTACTTTTAATTTTAAATTTAAACAAACACACAGACAGACGCCATTTCAAAGACAATATTTTAGGGTTCGGGGGCGTGAGACGTTGACATCCATCGATGTTTCAGGTTAGATATTATTTTATGGTCGCAATACTTAACCTTTTGTGTTCGAAAAGTAAAAAATATGTTATTTGCGTATAGCTTGAAAGTTATTGGTTCTATAAAAATATGTTCCGAATAAATGATTTTTATTATAGATAGATCTACATATTTGTTATGATAAATAATTTCATATCTTAAATCGTTTCAGAGATATGATCAAAAATGTGAATTTACGCATCAGACTGGAGCCCTTAAAGTCATTTTTGCCGAAATATTGAGAGTAGCCATTTTGTTTGGACTATTTATAAATCTTTGAAATGAAATTTAATAAAAATCGTTAGAGCAGATTTGAAAAAATCGACTTTCTCTTTTTACCCTTCAGTAAGCTACCCTTAATTTTAGGGTTAGATATCTAATTCCAAAAATCCCTCTGGGCAGCCCTATGATAACCCTAATTACCAAGCTTTAGCCTTATCGGTAAAATAGTTTAGGCTCTAGTCTGAGGTACAGACAGGCGGAAATTCCAAAACAACTTTTTAGGATTAGGAGGTTCATGTAACGTCGAGATTCGTCAAAATCTCGAGTTTGATTTTTTGACGATCACAATACTTTCTTTGCCTGTAAGATAGCGAGAAAGTAAAAATACAAACATTTTATGTAGTCAAGTTCACAAAGTTTTACTATATTATCTGGGTGATTTTATAGGTTTGATAATATCTATCATTGGAGGCATCTGTAGATTATATGACTTGACGCATGAATATGTGAAAAATCTAGTAACCCTTATATTAACAGTCTTCCTATGAAAATTGGACTGTAGTAGTTTTGTGAACGTTAGAACTCGATCCGTCCAATCAAGTTAAGATATCTGCTATAATTTCTTCATCGATTCTAACACGATATTATTTATTTCTCGCGTCAATATAAAATATTGTAATCGTGAAAGCATTTTTTATCGAGAGTATTATGAATATTAACATTTTATGTGAACCTGAACCCAAAAAATTTAGTGATAAATACAGTGTGTTACTGGTCACAGATCAAAAACTCATTGATGGATTTTATTCGAATTTGATATTTAGATTTTATAGGGCTATACCCACGGAATTTTTATTTTTATTTTGAGCTCAACCCTCATTATAAGGGTAGTTTACTTTTGAATGATTTTTTTTAATTCCATAATTTTAAAAAATTACTTTAATTATTTCAATGAATCTTAAAATACAGGCTGCAAATCGTAGTAATTATTTATTATAAATGCGAAAGTTTGTGTGTTTGGATGTTTGTTGCTCAATCACGACAAAACTGCTGAACGGATTCGAATGAAACTTGGTAGTTTGGTAGAGTATGTCCTGGAATAACATATAGGACTATTCCCAACCTTTGATATTAAATAATAATAAATATATGATTATAATGTGATTCAAATGATGTTATTTAAGAATTCTGGATTTGATATTTTGTAATTAAAGTAAATAGTAATTAGTGTAACGTAGTTTTATACTAATAAATAATAAATATGAGGTTATTTTAGCTAAGTAGTTCGAAAAAAATATTATTTCATTTATTTATTTATCTTATTAATTATGAAGGTAAAAATTTAAATTTATAATTGTTAACTTAAATAATATATATTTCTTTTATTATGAAATATTTAAAAGTTAAAATTAAAATACGGCAAAATTATTTACAGCTAGAACTGAGAAAACGCATAAATAATTGAAAAAAAAAGTTTAATTTATGACCAAAACAGTTTAGTTAAAAATTAAAAGATTCGATCATTTATTGCGGGCGAAGCCGCCACGGGTAAAAGCTAGTATTTCAATACATTTAGTCAACACTTTTCCTAAGATATGATTTATTATTATTATTATTATTATTATTATTATTATTATTATTATTATTATTATTATTATACACCCATAAAGGTGGCTATATTCAAATAAAAATCCTATCTGCTTACACAATGAGATTCAAAGCCCTTTAAATAATTTTTTAGAAAATTGATTGTATTTGCTACTTTAAATATTATAATATTAATATGTTTTATAATTATATTTAAGATCATGTCTTCTCATATCAGGGTAAAATTAGTTTATCGATGTATACGTTTAAGTTGAATACATTTTTATCATAATATCTATCCCAAATTAATTATTGCGTAAATATGCCAATAAAATTAACAGTACATCGAAACTAGGAACTCAAAAATAGATAATTTAAATCAAAGTTTTTCACTAGCCAATTTAACTTACATAATAATATTAGTGACTAGGAGTTAAGGATGAGCCAGGTAGAAAAGGGAAACCACATTAACGTGGAGAGAGCCTTATAAAATCAAAGTGATTAATCACATTTGGCAGAACACACTTCATGAATTCATATAAATATTTTAACCTCAAATCTCGTCAAATAATTCCAGTGTATTGTTATGTGGGCCCGAAGCTTTAAACAATGCTATCACCAAAGTGTATGCCGATTATTGGTATTTAATTAGTATTTCTATTTACAAACATATTTTAGAGCATTTAAAGCTAAAATCATTAATAAAACATCATTTCTGATAATTTGTGACCTTAATCATTAGATTTTCTTTGTCATAGTGTGAATATATATTCAACAAGGTCACGAGCTTAGCTTATAAAATAAAAAAGGAACACTAAAATGCGTCGTGAAAAGCATAAAAAAGATGGTAGTGGAAGGGCCGGCTAATAGGGTTACAAAGGAAACAGTAGACCGTCAAAATCTACTAGAGGAAATTAACACAACGTTCGTTTGTCATTTCCACAACAAGCTAATTAATTTTTCATATATATAAAGCTCCACGGGGCGGAGAAATAATTCATTATATTTTTGACTTTTTTTTACAGAATGTTTAAGCTTTGTTGTCATTCTCTGTCCTTGGAAACACCTAAAATAAAGATATTACATATAATTAAACGGTTGTGTGTGCACTTGCTTGCTTGACTAACACAAAGAACCCGGGTTTGAAATTCAGTTGAAACCAAGTATTATACACAATGTGTCTTCACAGCACTTTCAACACGAATGCTGTTACATATTTAAGGAACGACTTATTTTAGATTAGAAAACTCAAGTCACTAATAATCAGTATACTAAAAGCTTTAATATTTTTTCCTATTGTTTGCACCACATCTTACTACCCATTTATGGTATCATAATTTAATTACACTAATGCAGTAGAAATAAGAAAAGTAGAGTTGTTTAAAAACTAAACATACCCACATTTGATTGGAGAGAGAGTGGGGACCCATTTAGAGTAACATTTGGTAAGCCCGATATGTACGCGGACACCAAACTTTCGCCAATGACAAATCAGACCAAACAAGAATGTCTGTGGGTTAGTCTGTGGGTTCATAAATATAGGTGAGTACCAGTATACCTTGATTTTATTATGACTCAACATTTTAAACATATTTTAGAAAATGCATAATTTTTTTTGCTGATAACATTAATATTTTACTGTATTATTAACGTGATTTATCTTCTTTCAAAAGTGGCAGATGCAAACTACATTACTTGATGTATGATTAAGTTAAAATAGATACAGTAAATTGTTCTAGCTTTTGGATAGTGTCCATTTGTAAAAAAAAATCCCTAATACATAAAATCTAGTAAATTAAGTCATTCGACGGTGATCAAATCATCATAAGTTTAATTTAAAGAAGGCCCGAAAAATAAATTGTAAAACGAGTGTCTTGTTTTTACTGAATTAATTTTCAAATAAAACACTTATTTAAGGTGCGTTAGTAGATAGCGAGAGTAATTTTATAGTTCTTATAGCATTACTTTTTTTGGCCAAAATAAATTAAATATTTATCCAATAGCAACATAGAGTTTAATTTTCTGAACATGCTATTATCAACAGATATTTAAGATCTGTTGATAATAGCATGTGCAGAAAACTAAACTATATGTTGCTACTGGAGAAATATTTTATTTATTTTGGCCAACAAATTTAAATTCTATAAAAAATATAAAAATACTTGCGCTCCCTTCAGCCGCACCTTAAGGAATGTGTATGGACAAAACATTTCAATTATTATGTTCAGTATGTATCATGTCAATCAGAATGATAATACATCTACAATTAAATATTAATAAAATAATAATTTATGACAACAGAAACGAAAGAATTAATATCAGAATATTTAAAGTCATCTGCCTTAAGATTTATTTTTCATGACTGGATGAAGTCAGATATATAATCATGATTTTCCTGAGGGTGAAAACGTGGTTTTTAAGAGATGTTAAATTTTGATAAATACTGTAGCAGATTCCAAAGGAGAAAATTAAACTGACATATCTAGTTATAGTACGCTTCAATATCTACACACCATATTAAGACGTTTTTTGATTGCCTCGCTATCCTGTTTGGAGAAAAACATTCAAAAACAACAGTATGGTGGCTTCATCACGTGCTTTCACTTCTACTCCTGATGCGCAAAGAAATCTAGAGTGAACTCGACCCAGCGACCCGCTGCGCTTGGAGTTGCCAAGCGGCGTTTCAACGAACCTTACCTTCTCCCTTACCCCGCAAGCTGTTCTCTCTCCCTTGTTTCCCTTTCACCTTGCTTTCATCTCTCTCCCTCTCTCTCTATGATTCTGAGTTTATCACCTATTTTGTTTTGTTCCGTTCAAGTCATATTTGAGGGTATAAAAGACGGTTTCTCAGTTTCACGGTATGCCAATCTATCACGACGCAGATCCGAAGAAGGGACCCTTGATAACTCGCTCAACGACGGAACCATGCGGTATTGGGAGTGGGATCCACAGCCGCGCCGTCCAGGAGGATGTTCTGCAATTTCATAAGTATCCTGTCGTCGTTTTCAAGTCTATTTGACTTTAGAGTCTATTCTTTGTAAAAATGTAAAAATAGACAATGTCGGTCAAGACATTGTGCTTGATAACTTTTATGTTTGTGATCTTTATAGTCGAAAGCTATATTTATTTTTTGTAAATTTCATACTCAGTCGAATTGACTGTTAAACCATCTTAAGTCTATCAGAATTCTAAATTATGATTTTTATTAAATTTTTTGTATGTAGTGACCCTGTGACTAAGGGGTCAGAGTCAAAATGACTCGTATATGTAGCAAGTCCTTCAGACTAGATATATTAGTCCTAGCGATTATTGTTCTCTTGTACAGTTTCTAAATATGAGCCTTCCGCTCTAGATGTATTAAGGATTAAGTCCTGCTGGTCCACACAAGTTCACCAAGACTGGTCAATGTTTCTCGTGACGCCGTGGACGTCATGTGCATTTGTTAATATTTAGTATGGCTTCAATCAGGCTGTCTGTCCTTATTTAAATCCCTGGTGGGTTTTCTTAGTTCTATCTTTGAGTTGGGCAGGTAGTCACGCTTCACGTGTGGTATTAGCTTGGGTGTGTAAACCGCGGAACTCCGCTTGATTCATAGTGGGGTCCGCGCAGATAATACCGTTTTTCTCTTTGCCCGCTTTGGACGCTATAGTCTCTGTATGGCTATTAGGCGTAATTTAAATTAGTGCTGCACCCCTGAGAGAGTGAGTCACTATATGTTTGTACTATTGAATGCTCCGGTAGTACCAATAGGGAAAGAGACCAGCCATGGTACTATTTTTGTTGACACCTGTTTGTTAGCCATCGAACAATGTAATAAACAGACCTTTCTATTGGTTTTCAAGATCCAATGCCTTTTAAGTTCTTACGCTACAGTTCCAATCAAGCAAGATTGATTAAATTATAAATGTCCTAAATCCTAGATGTGTACGATTTTTAGTTAATTCTCATTAATGATTACCTTACTGCTTTCTCTTCTAGAAACCCCTGACTGTAGCCTGGCTCCAGCCCAGCTTTTGTTATCACTGCAAGACAATCACCTTTTTCTATTTGACTTAAACAAACTTAAATCTAGAGTTCATATTTTCATGTTGTAAATTATATTTAATCCTGTTGTTGTAATAAATCTATTTGTTATCTAAATTGTTCAATCTATTTTTGATCATGTTACCTTGTCTTAGTTTACACTCCCCTAGTTAGGGTATCCCTGTAACAAGTATAATTATTTACAAATAAGTTCCAATTTTATTCGTATAAAGTTAGATTTTATGTATCTTTGCTTCTTAATAACTTTTCAGATTCTACAAAAATATGATGATTTATCTAATGGGATAGGGATGCGGAAGGAAGCATTTTAGAGATAATATACCCGTATTTTCATGAAAGTAGAGTGAAAAATTAATAAAACTAACCACCTTCAGTAGACCCAATCAGGATTCTAACCCTAATCTACCCATCATCAGCAGGCCAGTCTAACACGAAAGTGACGCCTTATACCATTAATCCATTGAAGTGGGATAGTCATTATTTTAACTAATATTCAAAAGTTATTTGGACTCTTATTATTTTATAAAAGTTGGGCTTATTAAAAATCGATCAGAACTAAACTGGAATTTATTCCAACAAACAATAGTGATGACTTGCATCAAAACACTTCAAAGGTTTTTAATTACTCGCCACCCCTTGGGGTAGAAAAAAAACCTTGTCATCTTCAAAAGAATCGAATTCGAGATTTAGATAAATATTGACGTTTCATGAGCCCCTGGAAATGAAAAAGTGGTTTATTCGTTAACGTCTGTCTGTCTATGTATATCTACATCGGTCTAAAGCCAAAACCATTTTACCGATTGAGTTAAAACTTGGTATTTAGGGTTTTCAAAAGGTTCTCCCGATGAGTTTTTTAAATTATATATCCAGCCCTAAAATTAAGGGTAGTTCGCTAAGGGGTAAAGAGAAATCATATATATATTATCAAAAACCACACGAACTATTTTAATTAAAATTTGTGTCCAGGTACAGTTTAGCATTAACATGAAAATTACCCATCTCAATTTCGGGAAAATGCCTTATAGGGTATTTTACATGAGCGGGTACCTCCAATTCTGATCATATCCCTTCAACTCTTTGAGATATGTAATAACCTACCATTACGAACTTGTATTAATATTTTAAATAAAAAACACCTTAAATTGAAATCTAATTTACAAAAAGCAATAGTTTCTGAAAGATTGGTCAATTTTTTTTTAATTGAGGTCTGGGAATTTATTGTTATGCTCTATGGTGAACAGAAATGCAAGTGTTTTTCTCGATGTTTCTGCAACAACGTATATTATTTTATTTATCCTCTTTGTTAAAGTGTTTTCGTAGTAATTTATATAATCTCGTTTCACATAATTATATTAAGATTCATATGTATAATTTATATTATAAATAAGCTATAAATTCTGTGGATGCGCCGTGCCATTTATATTTTATCTTGACCCGTGTGAAAGATTTCACTGAAATTCTGTTTTTTCTCCCCTACTTCTTTTTTCTATCGTCGGACAAAGTTTACTTCTGGAATAAATCGGTAACCTTGATCGATGAGCATGTCTTTTCTACCTTTGATATGCTTTTACGTCTGTCCGTGCATGTACTACCATTAAACTGGTTGATATATTTTCTACACGTCCTTGATTTGATATTGTGATGCTAGATTTGAGAGGAATATTACCTCCTTTCCTCCCTCATCTCCTGTCCATTTTATATGAAAAAATAAACAAAAGAGAAATATTACATACGCCAAAAGGCAAGCTGTATATTTTTAAATAACGAAAGCTAACATGGTTGAATCTGACGCCTAAAAAAAGTGTATGTAAAAATTAACACTTATATGAGATAGATCAACATTTAACATAGATATTAACAAATTTAATAATATATTATATACGCATGTTCAGCCTTGCAATGCAACACGACGTAGATTAAAGTTTGTATGATAGTTACAAAATACAAATAATGGATGATGACGTTTCATAGCTCCCTGAATTTGAAAAAAGTATTTTCTGCAATGTTTTATGTCTGTGTGTCTTTATCTTGGACTCGGACAGAAACTATTTTACCGATTGGGCTAAAACTTGGTATCGAAGGCTTTTGCAAGGTTAATCTTCTTAGATGTTTTGCACACGAATTGTAAAACAAATCATCTTAGCTCAGTAATATCCTTACATGAACTGCGGGGTAAAAATTAAATTCATAATGACTTTCTTCAAAATAGAACATGAAGGTTAAGTTATGTCGGGATCACGATAAACTTAATTTTAACTTAACGTAGCGTTCACCAAAAGTTAACATGACTTAATAAAACGGATGTGTAATAACGATTCACGTAACTTAACGTAACAACTTGAGCCAAACATCTTCATTCTAAAGTATGTTTTTGATATGTGATTTATACTATTTGTAAAGGGCTTATGATCTGTGAATTTTTAATGTTTTCCATCGAAATAATAAATATTTGTTTATTAAACTTTTTTTTTAATCTAGCATTTCTTTCTTAGTTGAATCTTAACTCTACTTTAGCCTAATACCATCATTAGTGAAATATAATATGTATTAAATTTGGTCATAAAACCAACAAATGAATTACCATATAGCCCTGTAGACCTCACTCCTCACTCTCATAATGATTGTCTGGCAAGATCACGTGATACCGTTCATGTAACGTTCCCTTAACGTGAAAGACCTCCCAGGACATCTATTAAGGTAAGTGAACTGCAAGTTAACGTTAAGTTAACTGCATCGTGATCGCGTCCATTTAAAAACATGAGTAGAACCTGTACGTTAAGTTAACCTTAAGTGAACGTTAAGTTGAGCGTGATCCTAGCATTAGATTAGTCTAGGCTAGGTTAGGTTAGGTTATGTAAAGTTAAATTAGGTTAAGTTATGTTAGGTTAATGATTAGGAGTGTGAATGGTATTACAGGTTGTTCCACAATTCGTGTGGACTAGTTGACAGGTATACTTTAGTCCGAAATTTGAGTGCGTCCGTTTTTGAAATGACCTATCCCTAAAATTACCAAGGATCATTTTTTGAAAGGTGAAAAAAGAAAAGTTTTACTATCTCAAAATATGCTTTAAATATTTTGATTAAATTTGGTTTCCAGGCATTGTTAAACATTACAAACAAAATGTAAAGTCTAGTTTTGCCCTAAAAATGTCTTTGAAGGTAGGTACATTAGTTTATATAAGCGGGAACCTCCAATTTTGATAAAACCTCCGCAGAACTTTGAGATACAAAATAGCTGATCACTGGAAAGTTGTAGAACTATTTGAAATTAAAAACCTTTATTTGAAATATATTTTTATAAAATTAAAATTTCCGAGATACAAGTAATTTTTTTTTTAAATCAAGCTCTGCGAAATTGATTGGTATGCCCTCTTTTGTGGAATGTTTCTGCAGCAATATATATTATTTGGTTTCACACGTACTATGAGTTTTAATAAAAGGTCTCCATATTGAGTTAAAGGAGTGATAAAATTTGTGTGGTGCATTACACTATTTATTATATTCATTGGTTTGGATTCATTAAGCACAAAGATAGACTAGGTATTAATATTAAATACCAAATTTTTGAAAGATTAGTCGATCCTTTTAGGCTTTATATATGTGTTTATAGAGACCTACTGATTACTAGTACACCAAAAACAGCTTTTTCTTGATAAAGGACACTTAAAACTATGTTTTCTGGAAAATATTAATATTGGTTTCTTTCTTTATAAAAATACACTATATTTCATATGGTTTATAAATTAAAAGTTATAGTTTGCTGATAATAAAAAGCCAAAACTTATACCTACACACTTATTTAAATGTTCTCTGGATTTTTTACAATTTTTAATAAATTATTTTCAGTTGTTAGGAAGATAATCTGAGAGATTTAAACTTTAACTGTGACTTTTTATTTTATTTTTGTTTAATGTCCACTCCTATTTTATACTTATTCTACTGATGCAAAAAAGAAGATTAAAAAAACATAGCGAGAAAACAATTCCATGTGTCTCCCGAGAACAGCAACTGTAAAGTGTTGAGTAAATACGAGAGGGAGTCTTTGGTCACAAAAAACTTTCCCTACAAATAATCCCGTTCAAACAAATCTACGAGCACAAAACACACACACATAAACACAAAGATGAGAAAATTAGGTTCTAGTAAAATAATCCGTTTACATTTTCCAACGAAACGAGTTTTGCTCAAAAGTATAAAAATATGTTTACTACGATAAACACTACACCTCGATTCCTTCATGACAATATCACGACCAATGTATATTATTTTATATCAGTTATATTAAAATAATGATTTAATAACCATAAAAAAAACTCTAATTGTGGCCTTACCAACCTTGATAGCTGTAGTTAATTGCTTGTGTTATTTTACTAATACCAAATCTACTATAAATGGTTAATCTATGGAAATGTGTATACTTCGCTTTCATTATTTCCATAGTTTTATAGGAAATCTAGAGATAGGTGCTTTATATGCAGTACAGTGTCGATAATTCTGACTAATAGGGGATCAATCCAGTTCGGATTATCGATTTGTCAGGATTTTTTAAAATACAGTACCTACACCAAAAATAAACAAATAAACATAGACGAGCTACTTACGAAAACTCAGTGTTACGGTAAAAATATTTTCACTTTATTTAAACAAAGAACTTACACATTTTTTTTGTGTTTGTAAATATCACAAATTCTGAATGAATATAATAAGGCAAAAATCTAACAATGAAAAATATATTTTTTAACAGGGGTTGAGGTGCGTTTTTTGGCAGCCATATCTTTAATATTGATATCACTGTGGTCATTTTTATAAATAATATTTTTCATGTCAATCCGGATTTTTGACGTCTGAATTGGCGACGATATACGGTCCAACTATAATTTTAATAACCTTAGTGTTTATGCATAAACACACTGTCAAAACGGTCAAAACAGTAGGTCTTATCTCATAATATAAAACAATTATTTATATTTAGTATAATTAGGTGAATGTGAAAAAATAAGATAAAATTCAGCCACTAATCATTATTTATTAAGTTTTAAAAATGTATATATAATATATAGTTTAACCGCACCAGTAGGCACGTGGTCTAAATTTCAAGCCCATTTAGTATAGTTTTATGGTGATGAAGTAGAGTTTCTGTATTAAGGGTGGTTTTTATTTGATGAGTTCAATCTCTCTCAACGTAACTGATGGTATATTTTCTTACATTTAAACATTCCTGATCCCCACCACATTAACGTATTAAATATGTAAGTTTATTCAGATCTCCAGATAATTAAATCATACGGGTTGTAAGGGGTGACAAGACATGTATTTCTAGGCTTTTAACTTGGGGTTGGTGACGCCAAATAGCGGCGCTATGAGACGTCAATATTGGTGCTTTATGCCAATCAACACAGACATCCCCACTACTCCCGCCTCTGACACAAAGACGGTGCCAGTGTAGCAAAGTGACATGTACTTTGGGTTGTTACTGGTGATAATTTACACAACACTACGTTTTGTTATGTTCTCAAGGTTGGTGAGCTACTACCACATAGGTGCATACAGCATCATCGTTGGCGTCTAATAGCGTCACAATTTGACGTCGCCAACCCAAAGTTAATTGCGTGGAAATATACTTGTTTTGTCACCCCTTACTATATGTAGGCCCTATAGTTTTCTACCTGGAGATATGAATAACCTTATATATGCGTATAGCCAAAACGGTTAGTGAGACGTGATGCTAAAAACCTATCAATATTAAGATATAAAGTATAAACAAAAAGAATTTACTTTTTATGTTATTAAATAGTTGTGTTGAAAATCTATATCTGTTAAATGTACAAAAATGTCAGTAATAATACATACCTATTCAATTTTAATTGCTCCGATTTTTTTTAAACCAACTATTCAGGTTATACGCTTATGTACTAACTACGCTAATGAGTTAGGCATTAGGTAGGTTGAATTTAGAGAACGTGTATACGCATTTGCGTGGATGAAGACTGAAAAACCATTTAGTAAAAACCACCTTCAGTACACACGATTGAGATTCGAACCCCGATCTCTTTGTCATTGGTAGGTTAGTCTAGTTGCAAGGGTAAAGCCTTAAACCATTCGGCCACCAAATCTTATTTTTTACTGTTAATGAGCTTAAATTAAGGATATAATTTTTTTTTAATGTAAGTCCTTTAGGAGGGATTAGTAGCAAATATTTCAATGCTGTATATTTGACTTTTATTATCAAATAGCTTTCAAAAAAAAAATTTAATTATTATTTAAAATCAATGTCGCACCCTTGTCCCTAAAATTCCCTTTTAATTGTGTGGTTTTTATTACAGAATATTAAAGGTAAGGTCTGATAGAAGTAAGGAATGATCATGTGTGTATCATAATTAACTTATTAATTTTTATATATAGTGATTACAAATGATATATTTTTATAATGAACTATATTCTAACAAAATATGTCCATCAAATATAGTTTATTTTTTATTTATGAACATTAAACCCTAACCCTCCTCAAGAAATTAGATCATTATGAGAAAAGTCTTTAACAAGAAAAATTTAACATTCTTTAAAAAAAATTATCCGTTTCACAAAATTATAAGTTCAAGATAATTTTCCATGTCATTTTAAACAAGAAGTGTGATTAAAACACCTCTTGACTTTCTTCACCCCCAAGTAAAAAAAAAACCTAACACCTACCTAGGCCATAGTACCATTTGCTAATGAACTTCAGCATGTTCACTACTCTCATTACCTTTTAATGTGATCGTGTAACATACGCACGCCTGATCGTGTAAATGAGCTCTTGACAGAACCCATCGTTCTCCCACCCATTTTTTCCCCCCTTGTTCACTTTCTGTTTCCATCTTTCTCGTTACCTTTAACTTCCTTTTCCTCTAAATTTCTCTTATGTTACCTTTTGCTCAGTCTTTCTACTTTACTTATCATCCCTCTCTATCTCTTTATTTCTCTAGTGTTCTTCCTCTTTTGTCTGTTGAAAAGCAAGAGCGATAATGACAGGAAACCTCACTTAACTTCATTCTACGTGTTCTAATTTCACCAGGTAATACTCTCCTTGACACATCTGCAGATGACTATGGGTATTCTGGTACACGCCGAAACATTGTGACGAAGTACTTAACACCAACAAAAACGGGCCGAGGCGAGTGACTGACTGGATTATAGCATGTGATCGTGTTTTGACGTGTAGCCTTACACAACTTTGTTATTGGTGTTCTATAAGGCTTTTGTACTACGGGCAGAGGTCTCCTTTCAATCTGTAGAAAGGGATAAAACCCTGTATTGTTAAGTTTACAAGGCGAATATACCATCCAAAGATTCTTGATTCTTAGAAAAGACTCAATTTTTTTTCGTTTACATATTCGTCGTTTGTATTTTTAAAACTCTCCTAATAAAACGCAGATACTACATTAACAAAGGAAATCCTATCTTGATTTGCCGTTACGCCACACGTAAGTAACGTCTTTGATAAATTCTTTTTAGCACCGCGAGTTACTACCCGTTCGAATTATACGCTTATGTACTAATTGCTCTAATGGTTTTAGAGATTAGGAAAGTTATATTTAGAGGTAGTGTACCCGAATTTTCGTGGAGGGAGAGTGAAAACAATTTTTTTAAACCACCTTCAGTACACCCGACCGAGATTTGAACCTCGATGTTCCAGTCATCAACAATCTAGTATATTATTAGAGTAGTACGTTAGACCATGCGGCCAACTAAGCTGGTTTAAATTTATTGAAATTGCTATTAACATGTAGGTAGAGACCAGAACCTGAATAAAACAAATAAATTGTTATATTCAATGTGTATATATAATCACCATGATAATGATTATTCTAATGGGTTAGGGATGAGGAAGAATGCATTTTGGAGGTAATCTATCCGAATTTGTGTGAAAGTAGAGTGAGAAACCATTTAGGAAAAACCACCTTCAGTAGACTCGACTAGAACTCGAACCCCAAACTCTCCATCATTAACAGGAGAGTTAAATAAGAGAGTGACGCCTTAGACCATATAGTTACTGAGGAATGTCACAAAATATGTTAAAGAGCTGTTGATAATACTCCAAGTATAATTATTTTATTTATTTGAGTTATTTTAAGTGCACTCTCTGAACCGACTGAACATAAAATATCAGCAATAGTTTATTTATATTTACATTTGGTAAAAAAAAAAAATATTTGTTTTAGCTTCTTCGTTATTGCTCTATAAATAAACTTTTAATTAAAAAGGGTTTTATGTATACGTTAAAATTTCCCATTGCAATAAATATTTTCTCATTTTATAATGTTTTTTTTATATATATGTATACTTCATTTTTCTATTGAAATATTTGTTTTATACTCGTATGACGAATACGCGGAAACAAATATATCCGAACACACGGGTCTTTTTTCAATATGAATCTGTATCGTGCCATCTGACTATTCAGTAACGGTCTGTAGGAGGGTGGCATTTTAAAGATAAACAAAACAATATTTCCCATAATCCCTCAGTACCAAACTGTGACATTTACATTTTTTTAAATGATACACGTTTTACATGAACTAATTAAATTAAACAACATCAACAACAATTATTCAGCTTTGAAAGTAATTTGAAATTAATATCAATGAACAAAGTAAATGACAGAAATATTATTCAGTGTTTTGTTTTCCGTCTTAGTGCATGAGATCTCATTGTGGGTAAGTAAACCTTTTGTCCGTCACCTTAGCTCAGTCGGTAGCACGTCTGTCTACTGAGATGAGATAGGTTCAATTCCAGGCATAACCGAAAAATGTATCATTAGTGAAATGTGGATTTTCCCTTTCACACGATGAATTGACAACCTAACCACCTCAGTGGCTGCGTGGTCTAAGGCGCTAATATCAAAATGGACTACTGGTAACGAGGAAATGGTAGCTCGATCGCCATCGGGTGTACTTAGGATGGGTTTTCCACTCTCTCTATGCAAATTCGAGTACAATTGCTCTAAATTTAACCTTACTCGTCACTAACCCATTAATGAAATTAGTACATAAGCGTATAACCCAAACGGATAGTAAGACGTGGTGCTAAAATGTTAACAACTGGGAGCATGGTGTGTTATCTGTTAGCTAGTATGTCGTGTGCTGATATAGTGAGTCGGTTCCAAAAATGTCATGCTAACCACCTCAAATAATAATAAAAAAGGAAAGGTATTATATTTCCCGCCATGTAAAATAATGTGTTTATTCAAGTTTCTTTATTAAGTAGCTTAACTGGCCCCGTGCTGTAATAGTGAGTCATTTGGCTACCATTCTAGAGGCCCTTGGTTCGGTTAACATTTGATATTTTGGGTATTTTTCCGGAAAGGGGAATCACCTCAATGGTCACCAGGGTTTGGTTAATTAAGCTTAAATTAAGTTCACATTCCCGCATTTTCCATATGGCATAATTAAATTATTCGGTTACAAATTTATGTTTTTGCCCATTAGAGGTTTTTGCATTGCACCGACGATATATAGTTTTGAGTTCAAAGAATTCTTATAAAAAGGATTGAAGTCACAGAAATTAGACATGAATTGATGTCTTAATGTCATTCATACATGGTGGGCCGAAATAATTAAACTATTGGTCATTTGAAAATTAACATTTTAACTGAAAAGTAAATATTCACTAGCTAAATAAAAGCATACACCACTTTTTCACTTTTTGAAGATAATGTCATTCAGGTGAGTTCCACCTGATGTCAGACAAACCGCAACACGTTGTCCATCACTTTCCTCATCACAGATCGTTTAATTGTTTAGGCCCCACCCTGTATAATGCATTTATTAATTTATTTTTAAAACATAACTAATATACATTTTGTCCATAAATACACAATGAGAATAACGATTTTAAAAATAATGGATCGCTCTATCGAACTAATAATAATCATAGGCACATTGTAAGATGACATATTATAATAACTAAACTTTTGAACTATGTTGAATAGTTCACCAAAATAAATAGTGGTTTGAATTGTAGTGTGAATTATTTTTCACCCAACTAGTTTTAAAAAAAAACAGCATGTAATTTATACGTTAGTACAAATTTAAAATTTAACTTTACTGGGGTAGCAAATATTAAACAAAGGTTAGAATATACAGATATATGGTATGCCTTCTCATTTAATTTGAAAGCAATAAAGAAGAACATTAATCAATTTAAATGCCCAAATAAGCTTATGCCTTTCCAGTTTTAGTAACATATATTAGTAAAAGGGGTTATGGAAGGGGGGAGGGGAGGTCTAACTTTATCCCTACAGTAATCAATGAAGCGTTTTGTGATATCCTGAGAGCTCAGTCTCAAATATTCCGTGTGAAGTCCTTTGCTCCTGTATAATCCGTCCACAAGTGCCTCATCAATTTCCATGACGAGAGCCTGATCACTTCCAACATCACAGGTAGCTTATGATGATCAAGTAATACATCGATTATAAACTAATTTCTCTATTGAGACAGAGGTTTCCGCGGAAACGTCGGGTGAAGTACATACACGTGGACTAAACGTCAAGATCATCTAATGTGGTTATCCGCTTCAGCGACCCCGTGGTATAAGGTAGGGATGGCGAGACTTTTCCGACCAGTGTGCCACTTAAGAACTAGCTGAATTTGGAATGTAGTCCAGTGTGACTCTTTTTATTCACGTTTTTAATGAGTATTTAAACATATAAACTTGTTGAATATTATGAAATATAACGAACAACTCAAATTAAATCGTAAATATTTTAATGATGTCTAAATTTTAAAAAATGCACTCTATTAAATTGTTAAAATTAGAGTCTTAGAATGTATTAATTTTAATGACTATCATAAATTAAAAACATTTAAAGAAGTAAGCCTATAAAAAAAAAGACAATACATTTATATGTTGTATAGATTATGTAAAATTAAGAAATATTCATAATATTTTCCATGTTAGTTTGAAACACGTATTTTGCTGGCCGAGGTGGTTATTCTCGGTTCATAACTTGTTTTCAACAGAACACAAGATGCAATTAAGTAGGAGCCAAAGCGATTTATAACCGTTGACTTCACAAAGATCATTGTAAAATGATATTGAATGACATGGCTTTCGAAATATTATTGACACTATACGACTTTGGGAGAAGTTTAATTTAATGTTGATTTTTTTTTTCTCATGTCAGTGTGCCACCCGAATCTTGTTTGCTTGCCATAAATTTGCCATCCTTGCTCTAAAGGCATCACTCTCCAAGTAGACTTTAGTACCCATGATAGGTAGATTGGGGTTCAAATCTTGGTCGGTTTTACTGACTAGGATTTTCCTAAATGGTTTTCCACTCTTTCTCCACACAAATGCGGGTTAACTTCCCTTAGATTAAATTTTCCTCATCCCCAATATATTAGTGTAATAAGTACATAGGCGTATAACCAGACAAGATAGTAGGACAGTGGTGTTAAAATTATTAATAATAATAATAATAATAATAATAATACAATATTTTTATTTTATTTTTCTATACAGATCTTTTAAGGGTGTATTAAGGGTCTCACCCCCATTCTTAAAAAGTCTTTCCACGCTCTCTCCACACAAACACAAGTACATTCCCTTTAAATTATGTCTTCCTCATTAGCATTACAGTATTATAATTAAATTCTTACATCCCGGATGGGTAATTAAATGTTGTACCAAAAAAAATAGCATTTATGGCTCTAGATGGCTGTGTTTGAGGCTTACCAGATTTACTGGTTATGTTTTTATTTTTATTCATTAAGTGGATTCATCTGCACTGATTGGGTAAATATTGGGGTTGTTTGTTAAAACTTACCAACCCTATGTTGTCCTTTAAAGATATATTTTAAATCACCACACCTTGTTAATTTACATGATCGAGTCCAAATAAAAATAGTTTTGGCAAATTACACACGTTGGGCAATGAAGACAATATTTTTTTTAAATCTAGCCCATTTTTTTTTATCTATTGTCATGAATCTTAGAGCTTTTAATGGAGATTCTCATCTTACACTATTATGACTACACCATTTACACCGACTTGAGAAGGCAAATATTAAGGAAATTCACTAGTATTTACCTAGAGAACGGAAATCAAAATATTGAAAACCGCCTCAGTTCACCCGGCTGAGGCTTGAACTAAATATTCAACCTCCCGGGTTAAATCTGTGTACGTCAGTAGAGATTATCGACGCTGAGCCAGCCAGCCAGCCCTGCTGGTGTTCAACTTCCGTTTCAAAGTTAAATTAAGCATAAATTAACGTGTCGTAGGATTTCGGTAATTGGACGAATGTACCGTAATCGGTTTTTGATATCTAAAATTTACAAATATGTTTTCATATTTTTTAGCTTTCCTTGAAACTCAAATTATATAATTATATTTGGTAAAAGTTTAACAATAGAGGTAGCCCATTCAAATGGATCTTTAAAGTGGGGAAGTAGAGAACGCAAGAGAAAACCAGAGTTTTTGCAGTTTTTAGAGAGAAACATATTTTTGTGCCAAATTAAATTAAATATTGATTCAGTATACATGTTTAGCTTATCTATCTACATGTTGCTACCTCAAAAATGATAGAAAATGTGTAATTAGCATCGTGGCAGTTGATTTTTTTAAATGGAGAGAAATAAATACTAGGAAAATTACGCAAAGCTCATTTAGATTAATAAAATAAAAGTGTGTTTGGCTGATATGAAAGAATAGGTCTGAAATATTAAATATTAAGTAGTCCCTGTGATGAAAAATATGCGCTTGATATCAAGAATTTTAAAATTTAAAGTTACTTTTTTACACGTTTCAATAATTGTTAAACTAAAAATACGTCTCTCGGGCAACCCCACGTACTTTAACTAGTGATAAATATTCGAAATTTTTTGAGAGTTCTATGTGCAGAAAATTATTCTAAAGGTAACACTGCCTACCAAAACAATATTATATTTATTTTGACCCAAAAAATGTGTTGTCATAAAAACTGAAACCATACAGACCCCAACCCCGTATTCCCTTCCATCCCACTTTAACTGAGGGTCGTCAGAACCAAGTTTGGTGTGTGTTTCATGTAGCATTAGCATTTTAAAAGAATTTTTGTACGTCACCATCAGAAAACAAGCGAATATAGACCATTTTTACCTTTCCTAGTGTCCGAGAGGCAAAAAAAACTAATGGTTTGGAAAACCGTACATGTACCTTTCGTTAACCCTGAAACGTAGCAAACCAAACCCTTTTTTTTTACCGTATGTCCCCAGGGTTTGTCTGCTAAATATTCCTGATCTTCTACTGACAGTAACGGATATGTAAACCTAATTTAAGCCTAGAAAACCATATCATGGCATCCATATGAACAATTTAGCTTCAGGAAAAATGCCAACGGTACTGACGGTAATTGAAACTGAGACCTTTATATTACTAACCAGGAATACTGACCCTTGGACCAAGAGGTCGGCCTAATTTACCTGTCATTGTTCCACTTATAAGATATGGCTATAGTGTAATGCTTAAAGGTAAGACTGAACTCTTTTCAGGATAAACGTGGTGTATGTAGCCACACATGTACAAAAATAACTACAAGTTTATCTCCATCCAGGGCCACCTCAAGGGACGGGAAACCGTCTGGGGCACCAGGTTTGAAGAGGTGCCGTGCGACTGATAAATATGTGAGTGGTAAAATATTCAGCTTTGGAAAATTTCTCAACTATTTTATTCTGGAAAGTGATTTTTATTTCATCTAAATTATCCGAGGAAATTAACAACAGAAACATTATCAAATGAATTACAACAAAGGGGATTTCAGTTTTCCACTCATACTCACATATAGACTACAGTGCTTGGTGATTGAATATGTAATTATTATTATTATTATTATTATTATTAGTAGTAGTAGTAGTAGTAGTAGTAGTAGCACCGCGTCTTACTACCCGTTCGGGTTATACGCACTTACGCTAATGTGTAATGGTAGGGTGATTGTGAGATGAAATGAAGGACCTACAGTTTAACGTGGAATCCGAACCACGGTGGTGGCCTGGCATTCCCCACATTCACAAGATGTCTTGTCAGAGGTGAAGGAAGGGTTTGGAAATCAGATAAATCTGTGCCGTGACCGAGGATTGAACCCCGGCTGCCAGCACAGAAGTCTGACACCTACCCCTAGACCACCAGGTCACCTACCTTTCCCTTAGTAAATCACAAGACACCAATGTGGAAAATTTATCTTATTTAAAATTTGCTAAGATATTTATATCTCTAGTCATTAATGCTTTCTTTATTTTTTATTTTTGTTAAATCTCAAATTATATTATTGTTTATAAAAAAAAAGTACATATATTTTTCAAGCACATTTAATCGAGTACTAAATGTCTTTAGTGTATCTGTACGAATTGTGTCACTGTTGGGGCTACTATGCCATGTAAAGTTGGTACAATTGCTTCCCCACTCCAGGCACCAAAGTGTGGGAGCCGTGTGGACGTTAAACTGTGTAGAAACTAAATATTTCGTGAACTGTTACAGTTTATGACAACTTAATTTTATTATAATCAAATACTCGATGGTGGATCTTAGAATAGATGTGTTATTCTTGTTTTAAATATTGGTTAGAAACTAAATGTATAAAACATTAAGCAAACCCAAATTTATATCTTGTTTATTGTATTTCATGGACATAACAAAAAAGTTTGTCCACAGATTTTTTTTTATAATGAAGTGACTTCCAAAATGAAAGTTTGCCCGGCCACAAACTTATGCTTGAAATTGCCCCTGTCCCGACATACATCAGAAGTTGTCAAATGTTGTCGGAGCTCTTTGGTAGTTGCGCCATTTGACAAACTGAAGAGAGGTTAATCAAATTCAACGTGTGTTTGTGTGGGATATGTTCGCAGGATGATGCATGTCGGGAGCATGTGAACTCTTCTCTATCATCCCTTAGCCGTAGAGAGAGAGAGAGAATAGACAGGTCCAGATAAACTTCAAACTGACCCCCCCCCCCCCCCC
>CABFVZ010001408.1:50492-70041 GCA_902151445.1 Timema monikensis | reverse complement strand
CCCCCCCCCCCCCCCATCTCCCTCTTACCCGACTACCCTGACAAACACACATAGCCCTGTGAAATCCTACCAAACGCCCATGAGGGGTGGAATTAAACAGATAGCCATGATATGAGGCGGTGCTCGACAGTCATTTGTTTGCGAAGTGACGTCGTTATACGTCACGTCAGGAGGGTTAGTCGAATATAGCCTTACTCTAATCGAAGAGAGAGAGAAAGGGGGGGGAAGGACGGTAGATTCCTCGTGAATTGACCTGTTCCGTCAGTATGAATATACGAATAAGATAGATAACCTGTAAATATTGGGATACGGTAGCTACAGTCAGATTCTGATACTAATATATCTTTTTGACAGTTACAAAAAGTACTAAAACAATTTTCATATATTCATACGTCAAGTAATGGGATTTGCAGCTATCACTTTTGAATATCAATATCTATAAAATAATAATAATTACATAGTAAAACTATAATAATGTTGACCTCAAAATAACATGTTTGTGGTTTCTTAAAGTTTCTTTCTACAATAATTATACTATAGTAGGGCTTTGGTAGGAAGAAACATTCAAAACATGTATTTATATATATTTTGTTTTCAAAATTAATCGTTTGTTTATTGTTATTTTACTTTTTATCTGTTCTGAGTGCACTAATTTTCTAATATTTAGATAGTACCTGACTAAATCCTCAATGATGGTCGCATGGTCTAGGGTATGACTCTTACCTGGATTTCCGATGATATGGATCTTAAGGTTCAAGATCCGATTGGGTGTAATGATTGTGTTCTTTAGAGGATAGTTTATATCGCTATCCCTCTACGCAAATGTGGGTTCACTAGAGAAAGGTAATATTTAGAATACCCCATCTAAGTCATCTCCAGCTCATTAGTATGATTAAATATGGGTATCCCATGTGGGAAATAAGACGTGGTGTACACAAATGAACACTTTAAATTTATGATGTTTTTTAATTTTTTTTTAAGACGAATCAAAGGGATCCATCTTGACAAATAATAGAAATATTAATAAATTAGCGAAAAGTGTATTATTAAGGTTAAATTTTGGTTGTGTATTTGATGACTGGCTTAGGAGTAATAAGTCCATTGTCACATCTCTCTTGTCTCAAATGACGTTGCAACCTACTCAGTAGTAAAGACAATATATGCCCTGTCTAGGAGTAATAAGAATATTGCCACGTCTCTAGTCTAAAATAATGTCACAGCCGCAGAAGGTTTGTTGGTTTCAGCCTAATTATTGGAATATGCAAGTCATGCATGGTCTAGGAATAATAGATAGATTGCTACGGTTTTCTTATCTCAAACGACGTCACAGCTGCAGAAAATGTGTTGGTTGCAGCCTACTCAGTGGAAAAGCCATGATATGCACTGTCTAGGAGTAATAAATATATTTCCATGGCTCCAGTCTAAAATGTTGTCACAGCCGTTTAAAATTTGTTGGTTGCAGCCTACTAAGTGGTAAAGCCGTGATATGCACTGTCTAGGAGTAATAAATATAAATGCCAGGCCCCCCCACCGTGGTTCGGATTCCACGTTAAACTGTAGGTCCTTCATTTCATCTCACAATCACCCTACCATTACACATTAGCATAAGTGCGTATAATCCGAACGGGTAGTAAGACGCGGTGCTAATAATAATAATAATAATAATAATAATAATAATAATTGTTTAGTTGTAATAATGTTGACCATTACCACTAATATATTTTCTCATAATGTACAAATTAAGACTTACAACCATTCCAATACAGTTATAACCAACACGAAAAAACCAACAACAATGATATATAAAAAAACAATAGAAGTACTGCTGCCAGCCATAGAGCATGAAACATTTGTAAACATTCCTTTCACTGCATAAAATGTACCTAGTAGTATGACCAAACAATAATAATAATAAATATATTTCCATGGCTCCAGTCTAAAATGTTGTCACAGCCGTTTAAAGTTTGTTGGTTGCAGCCTACTCAGTGGCGAATGCAAGACATGCGTGGTCTAGAAAAAATAAGTATATTGCCACGGCTCTTTTGTCTGAAATGACGTCACAGTCGCAAAGCGTTTGTTTACCGCCTGCTCAGTGACAATGGCAAGGTATGTGCAGTCTAGAAGTAATAAAGCTACTTGAAGGAGAATATTCATTATCTCTACTCAATAGAAATGCAAGTTTGTTATTTATCTATAGAACTCTCCAATTCGATTGAAGACCAACCAAATCTTGGAGAACAAGTAACTCATGTTTCCTCGCTTGGCTTGTCAAATGGGGTGGTGGGTGGTTGACGCCAACATACATTTTAGATGTTGACGTCAAGACAAAAGCGGTTAATGGTTCGCTGATCATTGTCCCTTGCATTGTTAAGCCTCCATTTATCTTCACTTTACAAGACATCCTCCCTACTACTTCCCTTGGTAGGACTCAATTAAGGAGGCTGTGAGAATCTAGTCATCTAATATTCAACAACCAAACTTAATAGGAAGTTGAAGGAACAAGGATAACAATACTAAGGAGTTGGAGTTGGTTTACTTATGCTGCGTCAAGAGTGGCGCGTAACCGCGGAATATGCGTGGGCTCACTTGTGTAAAGCTTGATTCCCTCGTTCGCTGAAAATAGAAAGCAGAATCTGCTTGAGTGACGCAATAACTTACATGTGGTATGTTGACCCATGATGCATTGCAACGATAACTTAAAACAACTGATTATCAACATAATTTATTTTCTAGCGTGGCCTATACATATATATTTACTGTGGTATAGTGGTAAGAGTTCCTGGCTACAGATCCAGAGGTATATTGTGCTGACCACATGACGCCCTCTATCCGTAAATGTTGGCACTATCATCGCTAACAGAGGCGGCCGCTTGGTCGGTATAGCTCGCTTGTGGGCTCACAACATGGAGTTTTTTTTAAACATATATTTTAGATTAGTGTCACGATAGATATTTTCAAATTATCCAATACATCGATACACACGATTTAAATTAACGGGTTATTTCAAATTTCCTCACAATAGCCAAAGAAACTGTCTTACTTGCTTCTAGCACTAGAACGCATGCGCACTGATTTGAGATGGTTAGTTCTCTAAGATTTGTTTGGTTCTCTCATGCTGAATATCTCAGTCGGTCCGGACTAAGTAAGAGATGAGCTGAACTCTGGCAGAACAGCTATCACCGATGAGGCAATAATCTTGTGGTTGTTTTATAGATCTCATCACGTGACCACCTTTCTATCTGCGCTTATCTTCGGCGAATGTGTGAGCACAGTAACGCGGGATTCAGTATTTGTTATTTCCGGTGAACACAAAGATTGTGAATCTGTAAAATCCTGAGTTGGTGTATTTTATAAGAATTTAAAACATTTCCATATTATTCTTGTTTTATGACTAAAGTTTATAAATATAAAACTTGTATTCTAAGATGTAGAGTAGAGTTTGAATCAATTGCCCCCTTTTTTTGTTTTAACCTGAATTTTCAGTTTACCTGTGGATTTTAACTCTATCATTGGAACACTATTAAACCTTGTGAGCGTAAAAGGCTATTTTTACTTCAAAGATATGTTGTTGTTTTTGTTTCCTTTTCAATTCTGATTTTGTTCACATTAATTCTTGAGCCAAACAAATTCGCGGTTTGAAACAAAAAAAAGTAGCCTGATTAAGATTTTCAGCACTCGAAATAAACGTAATAAAAGCTCATGTTGTGACAACTATAGTGGAGTGGAATAAGGTATCCAAATCTTTTCTGAAACTTAAAGAGCTTAGGGGGAAATGTTTAGTGCGACATAGCAGTCTAGTTTGGAGAGGGATCTTTATTTTTGCTAATTTGAAATAATCTATATCTACATTAATTGTATCTTATTACATTTTGTGTTTTAGAAGTCACTGTTCTGTGTGATCATCAAATGTGTTTCAAATGATCAAGTTTATATAAGTTTAAACAGCTTATGGGGATTAGTTATTGATTCTCACTAACATTATTATACCATTTACTTACTCTCTAGCACTAGGAACTCGAAAGTCCATTGCCGCAATTACAAAAGTACGCCACCATCCCTAGCTTAAGATAATTTGATTCAGTCCACCTCTTGACCCTTATCTCTTTCGGGTACATTCTGATGTTATCTTCTCATCTGCGTTTAGCTCTTCCCAGTAGTCTCTTCCCATTGGGTTTGTCAGTAAATACCTTGAACAAGGTTCTGTTTTTTTTCCACTTGCACTACATAGCCTGCTCACCGTAACCTGCGAGATTTTACTATCCTAACAATGTATTGTGATGAATACAGGGTATGTAACTCATACTTATTTGATCGCCTCCATTCTACACTATCTTATTTAATCCTTTAATAACACAATATTTTCCAGGGTACTTTCTTTTCAAGCACCTTGCATCTCGTCATGTAAGGCACAATCATTGATAACAACCGATAAAACTACTGTTTTTTATATTTTGAGTTTTACCATTCTTGACAACGGGAAAGATTTTAACAACTAACTTAGATAAGGTGGTGATGTAACTTAAAATCGGTATGAAATAAAATATCTAAACATAGATATGCCTGAATGCCATAAACAAAATATGTCCATTCTCATAGTGAATTTGATACAACTTAATTTGTTTGGTACGATATCTAATTTAAACCCATTAATATTTTGTATTAGCATAGCAATGTCTTAGATTAATCTAAAATATAAGGAAACGTAATGTAGTTTTATAATAATGGCACCAGCGTTGACATGTGAATAAAATTGGAAAAGTAAAGTGATGAATAGATGTTTGCCCTCCCCTTACTCTATAGTTCTACTAGTAGAGAGTTAATCCTCAAATATTTTTACTTCCCCCTCCCAAACTTGTATATTGGAAGGACTACTCGCTAGACCACATAAAAACGAGTACCCGTTATTATTTTCATTAGACATTGACATATTTTAGGTCATCAGATGCTACTACTATTTTTGGTTGAAATTATTGGAATACACATTATATTAAAAGGTAAATTAATTGTCTGGGATCTGGTTGTAAGGTATTTCCTGTAACTTTGTTTTATTAAACAACTAAGACCCAGTCTACAATCAGTTGCACTCGTAATATTGTATGTCTATAATAGTACACGTAAGAACAGTCACATGGCAGAATTTATTGTCGGAAGGAGATGAACATTGTCCATATCTTGCATTTATGTGGGGGCGTTGGGTTGCGTTCAGCCAATCAGAAACAAATATAGTTGAAATAATTAATACAACTAAATCAATTAGTTATTTGGTAGAGGATAAAAGTTGGTTAAAATATTTAATCAAAGGTATTGAATTTTAGATTATTTAATAAGAGTAATAATTTAATTATATTTTCATTTATTAATTTTATTTATCTCTTGTTTTTAAACTTTATTATGAGTTTAATGATCACCTCTGACAAGACATCTTGTGAATGTGGGTAATGCCAGGCCTCCACCGTGGTTCGGATTCCACGTTAAACTGTAGGTCCTCCATTTCATCTCACAATCACCCTACCATTACACATTAGCGTAAGTGCGTATAACCCGAATGGGTAGTAAGACGCGGTGCTAATAATAATAATAGTTTAATGATGAAGTCTTATTGGTTAAAACTACGTTTACCGACATTTTGTTGTAGACAATCTTTGAAGTCCTTGCACACTGACATAGTATCGAATGCGTAGTTTACCTAACAACTATAGTTTGTTTTTCCTATTGCCATGATTTTCTATGGCGCTGTGCACACCAGCACCTATCGTAGCACCATAGTATGGCATAATATCGTAAATGGTGCGATGCGTGGATTTCTATTCCGCTTTTAAAGCGAGAATACACTTACAATACTGTAATGGTGACTATTACCTCCCCTCCCCCAATCATTCCTCTCAAAATTAGATTATTTTCAACAAATTTAAGCAAATTTGTGGAGCTATAATATTAAGATTGATGAAATAAGGCAATTGATTTAACCTTCTTCTAACAAACACAGTGATATTTTATAGACGAAACATGAAATTTTAAGATATTTGAGAACTAGCATTTGAATTTTCTCATGTAGAATATTCACATGCTACAAGATTCAATGTCAAAATATAGGGCAATATATTTTTTTTTATCTACTATAGCAAACTTTCCAAAGACTAACCAGAGGGTAGAGGAATATGATCCTACCTAGTCTTCGACTTAGTCCCATTCAAACCAACATATCCACCCCCGACCACAATAACCATCGTATCACGACTGGCCCGAACGAAATACCATATTTGACTGACAGGCCAGGCCAGATGACGTCAGCACCGATTAGAAGAGGTTTCTTCTTCGACCACAACCTCCAAACAAACATCTACTACCTACGAAACTATTCTAAGGCATAACGTCATTTCAGGCCACATGAGTGGCAAGAGGAAACATACCATATTCTCCCTTGACCACGTGATTCCTTTTGAAACCCCCTCTTCCCGCTCTTATACCACCCTCTTCTTAGATCTGGACGGTATAAATAACAGAGGAGTTGCTTTCTTGATGGCGATTGGGATTGACGTACTAAATTGCTAATAACCTATAACCTTTAAAAATGTAATATCCAAATTATTATTTTTGGCATAATATTTTATTATTATTAAAATTATTAGTATTAGGCGTTCTGTCTTACGACAGGTCCATTTCTTTTGTCTGTGAACTTAGGTCGCCAATGGACTCTGTCCTCTGCCTCCTTCTTCAGCTTCTAGAATGTTCTTCTTTCCTTAGAGTCATCCGACTTTTGAATCCTCCTTCTTCCTAAGCTACACTTTATGACGTAATTATTGTTACGTTATAATCTAATTTAATTCACAATGAATTCCCCTTAAGGAAACGAAGTCATATCTAAAACGGTACACAGATAATAGTATTAGAGGAAAATAATGCTTATAGTTTAGGGATGGGCACTTGAGAAATATAATTGCAAACAATTAAGAAAGGATACATTTTTATATTAAATAAGATTACTTGTTTGAGAGAGTATTATAATTTTAATTTATGATAAGATTTAATAGTGTGGGAATAACTCATAATTGGTAATATTCAACTTGTAATTGTAATTTGCTGCTAATGGTTATTTACTCTTTGAATATAAATATACATTCTTGTAGTATTTTTGAACTTGGCAATCTTTTAAGAGAAACCCTAAATTACTCATACAGGATGAATATGGAGAGGTGTTTCGCCGTCAGTTTCCTCGTGGTGGTATAAAAGTAACCTTGTATTTTGGATATGTATGTATACATATATGATTAAAATGTGTTTGGGAGCTTATGTGCTCGTTTTTTATTGTGCTACTACCTGATAATATGGCAGTAGGGAACTTTTTTACTAGTCAATTACTAGCTCTTTGGGGCTATTGTATTTTTTGTCCTTTTCTCTCCAGATTCAGGAAGTCGCCTTTTGTTCTAATTTCTATTCAAAAAGGGGTGCTTCACTCATTACATAGATATAATAGGTTTCATAGTTTTATCGTCTGTTTTTTAGTGTCGTGTTAAAGGGTGGCTGTATTTGTAGGGCGAAAGGGAGTATAAGAGTAAATAAAGTAGAGAAGTAGTTCCAAAAAAAACACCTACTACTTAATGTATTTTAAACCGTGTGGCCAGACAGTGATTGATACTTTCTCGTTGACCTTGGCAGCCACCCTAAATAATATTTATGTTGAAGCGTATGCAACTAAAAATTGCCCGCTTCAGTGGCCGCATGGTCTATGGAATCACTCTACCAGTAGACTGCCAATGACTTGGCGATTGAAATTCGAATCTAGGTTGGATGTACTAAGGGAGGTTTTCCAAGATTGTTTACCACTCTCCCTCCACGCAAATGTGGGTACACTTACTCTAAATATAACCTGTATTATATCTAAAGCCATTTCCTTCATTAATACGTAAGCATGTAACCTGAACGGATAGTTAAGACACGGTGCTATAAATAGAAAGTAACATTCTGAAGATTGTTCTCTACAGTCACTTTGAGAGGTTTGAAACCTAGAATCCCATGTGTTTTAACTAACTTGCCTTAGGCTAAGTCATTTTAAACTTACAGTTAAACTTGCACTTTAAAGTTTGCAGTTCCGAAACGGTTAATGGAAAAGTTGTCAAACACTCGTTAAGGCGTGGTTTACTAGGCAGTACCCCAGGCCATCACCCCTATGGTGTACCCTTTGGAGTGAACCCTGATCACAATATTAGAAATAGAGCACTCAATGCAGTGCATGGTTTCTATCGGACCTCTGATAACACTGCCCTGCATTTTGAAAATAATTAACTTATGTTTTTAAAAGAGGAGTTTTTTGAATCATATTTTTAATCCTGATTAAAAAACTAATTTATTGCTCCAAATAAAAATAATTGGTTTTAAAAAATTGAAAAATAATATTTCTGGCAGGTTTTTTGCATTGAAATTTAAATGGTATTTTATCAGATTCTTTGATTACATACTAATCTGCTTTGGTGGTCGTATAGTCTAAGACACAACCTTCAAAAGAGACAAGACATCCGATGACTGGGAGATCATTTTGGTGCACTGAGGGTGGCTTAGCTAAATGTATTTCCGCTCTCCCTCTATGCAAAGGTGGGTGCACTTCCTTTAAATTAAACCTTATTGAATTCTATACATTCGTGTAATTTGTACAAAGGCGTATAAGCCGAACGGGTAGTAGGACGTGGTGCTAAAATATTACATACTAATTGAAAACACTATTAAAAATAAATTGTATTCACTTTTTAGTTCAAAGTTGACATGATAACCTCAAAAATAAACCAAGCTCACACTGCTAAGTTGGCGAGTGGTGTTCTCAAGTTCAAGAAACAAATGTCTGAAGGAGCGTTTGCCCAACATGTAAGGATTTAATTTACAAATTACCAGCATCTAATCCTAACCTAATACATTCTTATATACAAATACCGATATCAACTTGAATGATTTGTGACAACTCAGTATGTGAAATGAAATTTCAAAAATTAACATGAAGAGTCAGTTAAAAACAGTTATTAGCTGACAAACATATGAAACATTGCAGAGCAGTGTAATCAGTGCAGTTTTTTCCTAAATGGGTTCCTACTTTCTCTCCGAGTAAATACGCGTTCATTGCCTCTAAATTATACCTTCTTAATACCTACCCGATTATTTAATTTTGTATTACGACGTTTGCATTTATTTTATGTTAAATTAAGAATATTATATAATTTAAGTTAATAATTAGGTGTGGGTGGTAAGACACGGTGAGAATAAAGAAAAATAACTAAACACAGGAATTTATTAACTAATTAATCCAAGGGGTAGATTTGTGGAATTCGTTTTTACAAAAATACATATACACTATCATGTAAAGAGAATGTTAAATTATTATTATTTTAAGCACTGTCTCTTACTACTCATTCGTGTTGTACGCCTAAGTACTAATTACTCCAATGAGTTGAGGATTATTAAAGTTGAAATTAGAGGAAGTGTACTAGCATTTACGTGGAGGAAGAGTTGAAAATCATTTAGAAAATAAACACCCTTAGTGCATACGACAGTGATCTAACCCCGATCTCCCCACCAGCAGCAGTCCAAGCTATTGCGAGAATGACGCCTTAGACCATGCGGCTAACGAAGTGGTGTAAGAAAGGATGGTAAAACTAAAGCGATAATTCTCATGTGAAAAATTAAGTATATTTCACAGAATTGAACCTCGATATCCTAGACAGAAAAATTCCGTCTTGTTATTTTATCTCCCTAGACCATGGAACCACCAATGAGAGTATGACGTAAAATTAAGGTAAGATGGTTCATTAATTCATACTTGAAATAAAGGTATTAAAACATTATATTCAAATGGCAATATTCCAAGGCAATTACATGTGTGTAGGTAATTAGCCCAAATAAAAAGTAATGTAATCTTTATTTGTATTAGATTTTCAGCAAATGTTGATAGAATTTTTCTTTTAAGTCCAACCAATATTGAACTATCATAACTGTTAAGACATGTAATTAGATACACCTCTACGCGTCTTCTGAACGTTTAGTATTTGTGATGGATATCGCTCTAGAATATTTGCACGTTAATGCAAACATTGTATTTCTGGTGTTGCTAAGCAACTCAACTCTCCCCCCCCCCCATACCCCCACCATCAACCACCCTCTATCACCCTCTCAGTAACAGGAGCGCTTTAGTGACGTGCTCGCAGCGCACATACCGGACCAATGAACGCCCGTCAAACGTTTGTCGCAGGCACAGATTGGAATGTCGGCGAGTGTTGTTACCAACATTAGTTTCAGAAAACCCGCACCTGTGTTCACACGATCTAGGGCGTCTCTATTGCAATGGACTGATGTGCCGATTATGTGGATATCTGGTTTCGATTCCTAATCGAATGTACTCAGGGTGTTCTTTTTTTCATTAATTATTTTCCAAACCTCTCTTAACGGGAATGAGAATATAATTATTACCTCTAAATTCAATCATAACGCAGCTAACATTTTAGTGTCAAAATTCTAATAGCTTAAAAGGGTATTTAGTAATATCAAAATTATTTAAAAAAAAATAGTAGCTGAATTTTTAAAAAATCGTGAGGTTAGTTTTATTCTTATGTTAAATCAAAATTTAGCTGAGATTGTTTTTATTGAAGTCTTAACGACATTGCCTAATTGGAGATTTAGAAGCTATTTTGCGAAGCGGGTTGCATCTTAGCTTGACGCACCTAAGCAGTCTAAGAACTATAACACTATTGTACGGTACGAAATAGTAAGAGAAGGAAGAAAATGAAAAGTTTACCCTGAGAGGGCTCTTGTCTACGTGCTGATAACCTTTATTTCCCTTCCTATTACAAATTAACATGCTCACTATACTATTTACACCTTGAAAATATTGACTTGCTTTTTAATTTGACATTTTTATTATTACCTATTTTACCTAGACTTATGCTACCACGAAATTTTTAATCTACATCCTGACATAAATATTCCTACAATCCATTCTTTTGACTAAGACAAATAGAATAAGTTGTAGGCCTAGATGACTTATAAAAATTACGTTTACAAAATAACTACTTAAAGATAAAAATTTTAATTCTGTGACATTGTAGGACTAATTTATAGAATTATTCAAGAATGTATGGTTTTTGTTTGAACGTTATATCTTTAACTCGATGAGTAAAACATACATTCATTAATAACGGAAATTCTATCTCGACCGGCTGTGACGTAAAAAGTAAGGCACGCCCTTTAAAGGGGGTGGTCAACACTCGTTCACCCATAAAAACATGGTATTACAAAATAAAAGATTGTGACCAAACTGTTCTATGGATTTGAAATCAGTTTTCACCAATGATGTATATTATCTAGAACGAAGACTTTGAATAACATTTACTAGTCATACTAATTAAATTATAAAATGAAAACTATTATATTTTCAGCCTCGTAATATTTTGCTTATAATGACTTCATTAAATTAAATATTCAAAATTGATATTATTTATATAAATCAGAACTAATTTTACTTCAATTTTTTTGTATTATAATTTTTATTTAGTGTTCTATTATTTTTAAATGTATTTTAAATGAATAAGTACTTTAACCAGATTAATATGGATGTAACTATTAATTTTGGAAAAAGAAGAAATCACAAGGTTAGATCATATTTTTCTCTTTATTTTATCTATTTATTTATATATTATTAATTAAATACTAAACTTTAAGAGCTTATTTATAAAATTAAAATTTGAAATGGTTTGGTAACCGTAGTGTAACTCTACTTGTATGAATACCGGGATGTGTGTATGTGTGTATGTAGTACACTATTTCACAAAAATCTTTTTTTTCTTTAAAATCTATTTCTGTCCATGTAATGTGTATACTAAATAGATTTTCATATTAGTAAGTAAATTTTCTTGAGGTTGATTGTATAGTGAAAAAAATATATTTCTGTGTGCTGCTTATAACATTATATAAAGTAGAATATTTTTATCTAAATATATACTTTATTGATATATACTTTATTGATCATTTCTAAAACCGTATTCACAACTCAAGCTTGTATTTGTTTAGTAATCTAAAATTTGCCAGTGTAAATTGATTAAGATTCGTTAGTTTAATTTGTAAAATCGTTTGTATATTTTCCTATTATTTTGTCTCAAAAGTTTTAAAAGTCAAAGTTAAAAAGATATATATGTAAGATCCACTTTTTAAAAATGTTTGGTACCACATAGAACTTTAGAGCCATCATAATATTGAGGCCAAAAATGTCCATGATTAACATAATTTCTTTAGCCTATGAGAAAGTAAAAAGGCTAATATTTTTAATCTATTTTATTTTAAATATTGTTAAGTACAGTAAAAGTAAATAGTTTTAAAACAAAAAAATACGTTTGAATTCATTTATATAGACTTACTATTACTAAATAATATCAATCCATATTTTCTAGTTCGGATTATACGCTAATTTTTTTAAATACAATAATAGGAGTTATTTATTCAATGTGAACAGTTAGTAAGACGAGGTGTTTGGGAAATATAAAAACATTTTCAATTAACGAGTTAAAAATTTAATATTCAATTATGTTACCACCACGGGAAACGAATATATTTTAAAATTAGTTTGAATCAATAAATATTTTTCTGCTCCTACTGTCAACTTTAGGCCTCAACCTAAACTACAATATCTAATACCTTTCAAAAGGGTTGGGGATTTAACTAAGCAAAGAGAGATTAAAGAAACTAAAGTGCACTGGTCTGACAACCCAGTTCTCGTGAACGCGCGTACTTACACACACGAACACACATCTCAGCACATGAACGTTTAAAAATTACAAGATATTTGTGGATTTCTGTTTGACTATTCTAGCGCCTTAAATAACAATGCTGAAATTGTATGCCTACCACTCTCGGGCAAATACATTGATTCTTATTTGTGATTTAAAATAGTGGGAACAACATTTTAAAGCTTCACAATATTAGAATAAATGGTTTGTCTCGTTACTTCTAAAACGATCGTGGCAACGCTGTAGATACAAGACCCGTAATTTGCCAAAAGGTACAAGTAGATCCTGGTATTCCTATAAGTAGAGTTACACTACGGTTACCAAACCATTTCAAATTTTAATTTTATAAATAAGCTCTTAAAATTTAGTATTTAATTAATAAAATATAAATAAATATAAAAACAAAAAGAAGAATATTATCTAACCTTGTGATTTCTTATTTTTCCAACGCTAAGAGTTACATCCATATTAATCCTGTTAATTATATATTAATTTAAAAATATATATAAGAAATAATAGTAAATTAAATAAAAATTATAATATATGAACATTGAAGAAAAATTAGTTCTGCGTTATATATTAAAATTCAATCTTGAATATTTAACTTAATGAGGTAATTATAAGCAAAATAGTGCTAGGCTGAAAATGTGATAGATTTCATTGTTTAATTTAATCATTATGATTAGTAAAGGTTATACAGAGTCTTCTTTCTAATTAATATATATCTATTTTCATTGGTGAAAACAGATTTCAAATCCATAGAACGGTTTTGTCACAATCTTTTATTTTGTAATACCATGGGTTTTTTTTATGGGTGAAAGAGTGTTGACCAGACCCTTAATATTGAACCCTTTATTTTTATTTTTATTCTGTTGATAGGAAGTTCTACCCTAATATTTATGACAATAATGAAATCATAACCAATAAAATAAAGTTATATTTATTAGCTCAATAACTGCTCAAATTAGGCTAATTTTATATTTCAAAACATATATAATTTAATAATAGTTGTTTTTCTAGTGAATCCTTTCAAAAAAAATTCTAATCAACAAAGTCAGGCAAAATTCTAGCGAAAGAACATTAATTTGAGTCTAACATTAATCATTAAACTCCATTCTGAATATTTGTATACTAACGACATAGAGTTTATTTTTCTACTCCTAGTATCTCAACAGTTATATAATATCTTTCAAGAGCACTTTAGACATTTTTATTTATTTGATCTATTTTTTACATAAAAACTACAAAAATGCTGTCCTTAACTCGCAATCACTACCATCCCACCATTACTAGTAGTTATGTGAACAGATATAGACATCGCTTGCTCAATTTTCTTTTCTTAAGATTTATATTTGGATTTATCCTTGGATTTGAAACGGATATATTTCCTTCGTTATCAAGTTATACAAAAAACGAGTTAATATTTGTTTCAAAATACTTTATATATTATCAAAAATATTGGCTGTTCACGCTGTTTAAGAACATAATATAAGTCAAAGTTTTAAAAATATATGTTAGGTACTCTATTGATTGCTTAGAGCTACAAATTTAAATCACTTGAGATGAGCTATTAAACGAAATACTTCTAAGTGATCTCCGTATTCAAAAGGATACCAAAATTAAAATTGCTGTACATACATCGTTCATCCTATAGTCAGAGAATATCCCTGTCGAATTTTATTAAAATTGGTTAACACATTTGATAGTTATCGTGAAACCGACAGGCAGATTTTTTAGTAGCCATCATCTTCAAAAACCTTGTACATACTTTGTTCAACCTAGGTTCAAAGAATATCAATGACAAATTTTGTTGAAATTGGTTCACGCATTTGAGAGAGTCACCGCGTAGCGAATATCCAAACGGAAAAAAACAAGCCAAATGCTCTAATTAAAATAGAACCTCACTTCTCTCCGTTAATGGAAAACTCATTTTGCATAAATCAAAACCCTGCTTAACAGAGCGTTCATGTATCATCTGCACAAGATGATTCGGGCTTACAAGGAGTATAACCCGATTAGAGCACTCAATTAATTCTCTCAAATGAGGACATAAAGATGTCCATAGCGATTGAAGAAACAATCATTTAAAAAAAATGTACAATTTGACATTAAAAATACTGCTTTAATGGGGTGGCTCCAAATTAATAAACTTAAATAATCAAAAACAACGCCTTAAATCAAACATTCGGAGAATATTTAAGACCATAGCACAAATGTTCAACGGACGTTCGTTTTGATGTATGCTTGGATCAGCTGGGGGGAAATATTCTTGCTTTAAACACGGTGTAAGCGTATATTCTTATATTCAAGGAATTGTCAACATTTAAATATACCGCTTCTCTTTCTAAGAAGCCACACAATGCCATTCCCCAAAGCTGGTCAGTAAAATTGCTCGGTAAAGAATCCCTGCTAGTTTTACATTGTGAGATTCCTGTAGCCTCATAAGTTTAACCTTTGGCCAACGACCACGGGTGTTTTGTATATATATATTTATGAAAGGTATATATACATATATGAAAGTTATATCGACAAATGTAAGAATATGGTCGTTGGCAGTGACAATAGAGTGAGCGGTGTATTTACAAACAATGGTGATTGGTACAAATATTTCCTGGTAGGGAAAACCTTTTCCTGTGATACGCAAATTTATTAGTTCACACGTTTTTAACACAAAGGTTTTCTGACGGATGCCTCTAAGCGTTGGGGATTAGAGGGAATAGCTAGAGGAGATGCGTCCGTAGTTGCGTGGAGAGTGGTCGGGATAACCACAGTGATAAATCATTATGTGAAAAACTTTCCTCAACCTTTCCTGAGCGAGACTGAAACCTCAAGCTTCTTAGCGCTAGTAATTCACTATATGTACTGCGAGTCTGAAATCACTGCTATAATTATATATATTTTTTTAATGTTTATCGTGCATTTTCTGAAAAGACTTAGTATACAGCACACGATTTATAGATTACCTTAAATCTACAACTAACACAACAACCTACACCGGACCGTTAAGTCATTACTATGAAAGGGTAAACCCACATTTCACTAGTGATAAATTTTTCAGCCATGCCGGGAATCGATTCCGGAACCTTCAGCTTAATAGACCAACACGCTACCAACTTAGTTGAGATGTCGACACTGTTATAGGTGTGGCCTAACCTGATGTACACATCGAGCTATAAACCAGGGAATAAATAGCTATGTATTCTAAAAGTTTTATTTATTTATTTTTTGGAACCGCATCTCGCTTTCTGTTCGGAATATACGCATATTTACAAAAAAAAATCTAACGTGTTATATGTAAGAAAGGTTTGATTTAGAGGAAATATAACCACATTTGCGTGAAGGTCGAGTGGAAAACCAATTTAGGAAAAAAACTCAATACGCCCAACCGTAAATCGAACCTTGATCTCCCACCACTAGTAGTCCAGTCTAATGTGGAGGTGATACTTTGGAGAAATCGACCATCCAAAGTGGGTTTCTGGCAGATATTCGGAACGTACCCCAGACTTTTCATGGTAATTTGGAACTTGAGTGGAAATAATATGTTATAATTATGTAAATAATTTGTTAACATTAAAAAAAAATATTTAAATTAGATAATAGCTTATAGTTGCCATGTTTAACATTATATTAGATAGGGAAAGAAACAGTTTCCCATCCTCACTTTTGGACCAAATTTGCGTTAATTAATGGTTACCCACCCTCCCTATACGCAAATTTGGTGCATTTACAACCTATTCTACTTCAATATAACTAGGGGGTCAATTAATTATTATAGCCCTTTAGAATAATAATCATAATACCACTAGGTAATTAAAGGTATTTAATATGTTAATGTTACACTTATTGTAATAGTAACACAATACAAAAAAAGGTGTAGTTAAGTGGTGTTAAACTATATATTTAAAGTAAAGCTTAAGTCATACAGACTATTGTCATTTGGGAACTGCGTGATCTAATTGCTTTCTACGCATTTTCTTAATCAAAGATGATATTGTGAGTCCTTGAGTCCAAAGTGAGCAAACAGGGGAAATCACCCCAGTCACATGCTCCTCCACGAAATGTTGGTTGCACCATTTGCAGATAAACAGGAGAAGCATCTAAACCCCTGATATCTGGGAGTCGGGGCTCTTCTATAATAACTGTCATACTGAATGTATGCAGAAGCACGGGCTGGATTACTCTTCATACGAACCAAGAAAATGTAATATACTTTTTTATTATTTAATAAAAGTGTAAGAACATAACTATTCCTATACAACATCTGATTATTTCTTCGATTCCAAGGATTTGGAGTTGAAACGAGCCTAATAGTTCACTACCTCAAGTTTCCAAACCTGAGGGATACCACACTACCTCACTCATACTTACCCTACAAATGTAATCATATGTTAATAGCCCAGATGTAATGTAAGATGCTTTTCAATTGAAAAACTGACCATAATTTTAAAACCACATGTTATAATATTTAACGAACCCTAACTACCTATTTATAAAGCTGTCACTTCAAATAAAATACTATATTCATTTTATTTTGAGTCTGCTCCGGGTTGACTTTACCTTAAAATATTTTTGTTGGTTATTCGAGGACCCAAAGGGCAACATTTTCAATTAAGACGCAGAACGAAGAATTCAATAAGTCATTTTACATGGTTACTAGAAATTTTGCATCAATGTAAGTTATAATTTATGACTGATGATCTAATATGATATCGTTTGGTATCATATACAAGGTATGTTCAATAAATTAGAAATTGACCTAGTGATATAGAGGTCAGAGACCCGAGCTGCTAATCTATATGTCCCGGATTCAATTCCCGGTTGGGGCAGCGGTATTTTTCTTTTGAAAGAGGAATGATTCCTACTGTCACAATAGCTTGTTTAATTATATCAACGGTAGGTTAATACAAGGGTTCCCAAACTTTTTGAGACCACGCTTCCCTTCATATGTCAGATTTTCCGTGTAACGCTGCTGAACCCGATTTTTTTTAATGACCAAATTCGATCTGGTGGGAATTTTTTTTTTCCAAGAAAACGTTATCATTTGTTCTTGGATCAGTCCAGTTTCAGACTGTATATGAGAAAGTTGCGCATGACATCACGCCAAGTTTTCAAGTAGCACTAGAATCCGGAACTCATATGAAGGGAGCGCTTTCACAAGGGAAAAATACTATATGTTTTCCTGTATAAATTATTCCATTCTTTAAAATATGTAGGAGTACACGTATTGAAAATGTGCATGTTGCATTTCACTATACATTATAAGTTTTATTTGTTGTTTTTTCCTTATAGCCACGACGCCCCGGGCTAAGGCTGGCGACGCCCCTGGGCATTGCGACGCACAGATTGGGAAGTCCTAAGTTAAGATCTTCATTGGATCCACCCAATCATATTCACTATTATCATCCCTTCACCCCATTGGGACATGGAAAGAGTCTCCATGGAAGGGGTGTACAATTGTAGGTATCTGTACATTTGGGCATCCCCTGGACAACGGCTAATCTTCCCACAAAACTAGGCTACAAGTGATGTAGCCAAGATACACCGTTATTATTATTATTATTATTATTATTATTATTATTATTATTATTATTAATCAATTAAAATATTTAAAAATAGTTACAACGTGTATCTAACCAAATATTTATTTCAAGTATCATATTTTTCATCTCAAGTATAATATTTTAAAGAATTTAAGAAACTTACCTCTAACAGTCATATTACTGCTAGCTACCACAGTCATGAAATTAGGTGACTCTGTAGACACTTCACATCTGTAGCTTCCACTGCTATTGAATCCCAAGTGTGTTAGAGTGATTGTGTTCATATCAGACGCACTCAGCTGAAAAGAGAGAAAAAAATTATAATATAGGATGCAATAAACCAAATTTGTCAATAACATTATTTTATTATTGGTACTTCACCATAGTGAAACGGTTACAAACGTTATTAAAACTATGCTTATGGATTATAACGTCAAGTCATGTGATCTGCGGCTTTCAAATTTAATAAATATTACAAATGTTTATTAAATAAACCTCATATTATAGCAAAATGTTATTTATCATGAACGATTTTATTACGCGTTTAATAAACTGTCCCGGCACAGATTTATCTGTATGCCAAACCCTTCTTCACCTGTGACAAGACGTGTATTAATCACAACTTGTGAATGTGTGGAATGCCAGGCCTCCTCCGTGGTTCGGATCCCACGTTTAACTGTAGGTCCTCCATTTCATCTCACAATCACCCTACCATTACACATTAGCGTAAGTGCTTATAACACGAACGGGTAGTAAGACGCGGTGCTAATAATAATAATAATAATAAACTGTCCTTTATCACGTTCTTTCGTTGGTTTAGTTACATTAGTTTGGCAGTCTCAATCACGTTACATTATAATACTATTTTAACAACAGTGATTGATTTATCACCATTTATAAATAAATGGTGATGAATCAATGATATATCTTATATAAAACTCAATGATATATCTTATATAAAATGTATAAGATATATAAAATATAAGCGCTATATATTATATGATATATATTATATAAATATATAAAGATATAAGAGATATATTTATGATATAGAGATTTATTTATGACATATTTTATAAGTATATATGTAAGTTATCATTTAGTTGTTTTTATAGATAAATGGTGATAAGCCAAGCATTGTAGTTAAAATAGTATTATAATGTAACGTGATTGATCTAGCGGCGCTAAATATATTTAGCGGCACAATATATATATATATATATATATATATATATATATATATATATATAT
>CABFVZ010001408.1:0-50371 GCA_902151445.1 Timema monikensis | reverse complement strand
TATATATATATATATATATATTTATATATATATATTTAACGCTACGTCTTACTACCCGTTTGGGCTATGCACAAGTGTGCAAATTACCGTACTCTAATGTGTTATAGTCAAGGAAAATTTAATCTAAGGAAATTGTACCCACATTTTCATGGAGAGAGAGTGAAAAATCATTTAGAAAAAAGTCTCCATTTCATTCAACCTTTATTCAAACCTTGAAAATCCCGTCATCGGTATTCCAGTTTATCGCGAGAAAGACTACTTAAGGTAGGGAGTCAGGGAACGCATAAAAGGTAAGTTTATTTGCAGATTTCTTAACGAAACTTTTTTTTTGTCGAAATAAATCAAATATTGCTTCTATACAAACATAGAGTTTAATTTTATTCACATGGTTCAAAAACAGTTTTTGATTATCTGTCAAGGACATAGCGGTATTAGATGAAAAACTTTTCAAATTAAGAGAGAAATTTGTCCTTAAATTTAAGGACACCCTTGATAAATATTCAACAACTTTTAATATCATCATGTTCAGAATATTAATCTCTATGTTTGTATAGAAGCAATATTTGATTTATTTTGAACGAATAAAGTTTTGTTTTAAAAACTGCATACACAATTAACTTTTCTCGCGTTCCCTGCATGTCGCTTACTAGAGCGCGCGGCGCTTCCGAGGAGAAAAGTACTGTATGTTGTATTTTTCTAATGAAATAAAATTGTTCGACGTCCACTAAAGTGCTGGGCATCGCAACGCTCGGAAGCGGTTTGTGGAATCTTCATGCTAGTCACCCGTTCATTTTATACGCTTATATACTAATTACGCTAATGATTTTAGCAATTAGGAAGACTATATTTAAAAGTAGTGTACTGGGAAAGAGGAAAACAATGTTGTATAAAACCACCCTGAGGCGTACACCCAACAAAGATTCGAACCTCGTCATCCCCATCTAGTCTCCTAAGAGCGTAGCGCGTTTAACCACGTGGCCACCGAACTGGGTAATTAGACTAACGAAGTCGGAATGACGAAGGTGTGACCTTAAATAAAATGCACCCAAATTTGTGTAGAGGTAAAGCGGCCGTTTGTTAAAAACCAGCCTCATAGCACCCGACCAGGTTTCAAACCCTGACCTCTCCATCACGGGCAATCCAGTCTAACATAAGAGTGATGCTTTAGAACCGTGAGATCACGGACACGTGTTTATATTGACTCACATCCACAGTTATCCCCGGCACAGGCAAGGCCTGACTGTGAGGGGAGTTGTCAGGCATGTAACGGAAGAACTCGAAGTCGTCCTTGTACCATTTGACGGAGTACAGCTTCAAACCAGCCAGGTCGAAGTTACAACTCAACGTGGTGGCTTCGTTTAGCTCAGCTTGCTGAGGGACTCTCATGTCTAGAAGTTTCAAACCTCTGCTTCCTGAAAACAAGAAATGGACAGGTTGGGTTTCAAGTCCAGTGAGGAAAAGATATTTATTTTTATACAACCGTCCATTAGGCGAGCCTAGACGCTAGTCAAGAGCACATATGTTCTAGAGGTGCATTCTAAAAAAATATAATATTTGTATTAGTATATAAAATATATATTAAATTATAAACTAATATACACAACCATGGTTTTACAGGTTGTTCTCTATGGTTGTGAAACATGGTTTCTGACCTTACATGACGACAATTAATTTAAGTGTTATAAAACAGAGTATTTAGTAAGATATTTGGTCTAAAATCGTATTAAGGTACTAGGCTACATAAGGATGAATTACACACCCTGACACCATGTTAGGATATTCAAAACTATCAGGTTAGAGTGGGCAGGACATGCATTACGAATGAAAGCATCTAAAACTGCGCTCAGGGTATTGACTGGTAAACCCAATAGGAAGATTCCATTGGGAAGATATAGATGCAATGGGAGGATAACATTATAAATGACCTGAAAGAAATATGGTGTAATGAGTTGGACTGGATAGAACTAGCTCAAAATTGTGATAGGTTGTAATTAAGTGTACTGGATATAATAGCTAAAGATATAGATAGGTACTTTTGTAAGTTCAGCAATGGGCTTTAAAGCTTTCAATGCCATAGAGTAAGTAAGTAATTTGACATTTGTGGCTTAAATTTTAAGTCTTAACTAGAGCACATGAAACTCTGATGCCGTCTCTGATACTAAATTAAATTGTTATATAATAATTGTGCTCTTAAACTGTTTTTCAATGGCAGGCTTATTAGACTAATTGCTTGTTGTTTGGAAATAGCAGGCCTTAGGTAACGGAAGTCTGATAATTGGCCGATGTTAGAGGGGTTTGGATAGAGAAGGGGTAGATTTGATATCATACAGACAATGGAAGAGGTCATTATGGCCTCTCAAATGTGGTGAAAGCTTGTTTTGTTCAAACAGAAGGCTTTTGTAGCGTTCGTAACGTGATAGGTGAGAGTGCTTGGGAGAATAATTACTTCTGAAACAATATTTGCTGTTAAATACCTAAAACAAATAAATAACAATATTTGTTGAGAAATTAGCTAAATATTAATCCGAATCAGTGGATACGTGGACTAAACGTCAGACTCGTCTAGTCTGATTTTATGGTCTAATAACTGTTGATAAAATCACTTGATCAAAAAGTTCATAGTAAATACGGCTAGTAAAAATAATTATTAAAAATGTATGAATAGAAAAATATTTTTTAATCCGTTAAAGCATTTATGGTCAGCGGATAAATGTGCCAGTTTCATAGTCAGACTTAGGGCTAGTTTCATACTCAGATTGAGTACGTCTCACGTGTGTCACATTTGAAGTTGACCCATTCCACTCTGTTCTGTTCTAGGAGGTGTCCTCTTTTATCCGATTATGAAACTGGCCCTTAGTACGCCTCAAGGCCTCAAGTGTGACTCTATACCAAATACAAGACGACACTTACCTAGAACCAGGCGCGGATACAGGGGGAGGGGGGGTGTCAAAGGGTCAGCTAACCCCCCTGTGGTGTTAAGAAAATTAAGTTAAAAAATGTATATTTAGAAAGAAAATACCAAAAAATTAAATCATACAAGTTTTTATCTTTCCTAGGGATGTGCGAATGTTCTTTTAGTCTCAAGTGAAGCAAAGATTGAAGCATGCCAAGAAAGGTTGAAGCTGAAACCAAATACAGTTTATTTTATCAAATAACACCATTATTAATTTTTAAATTATCTACTAATACTTCTAAATAAAGAGAAAGTTTAATAGGGAAAAAACACACTATTATATATTATTTTTATGCTGACATATCTGAGTTTATTCCTGCTTGCGTTATAGGTAGATATAATTCAATATCAAGTTAGTGTTAAAATACTTTTTATTGCTGTTATGTGATTATTATAATTTATTTAAATGGGTAGTAATTAGTGATTTTCAAATATTTTCGTTATTTATAGAGGTTTTATTATAACTTCAAAACTTCTCAAGATGCTAAGGTTATAGTGGTTGTCGAAGTGACGAAGTCGAATCGAAGGTGACTTAGGCTTTAACTTTGACTTTGACATTTCGAAGATTTGCACACCCCTACTGAATTCCTAGTGCAGGCTGTTCACCTCATACACCTGTCTTCAACACAAGTAATGGATAGGGGTGAGAGGGGTGGAGTGTGCTATTTTTAGAAAGACTTACCCCCTTCCAGTGAAAAGTACGCTAATCTGTTTCAAACCAGTCAGAGGTAGCTGGAAATATTTACTTTTAGTATACCGGAGCGATTCGTTCGAGTGGCCTTAGACGTGGAACATTTTACGTGTGTGTTTCGTTTTGTTAATGCTTATGTGCAATAAAGTGTAATTTATAAATATTTCAGTCTCTTTGTGATTATAATGACCTATGATGGTTTTATTTACTCTTAGTAAACTGTGAGTGTGATATTTGTGTTTTGTTTTTTATGGTTATTGTGCTACTGCCTATTGTCATTGTGATACTGTGACTTTGATACTTCCTCCTGCTATTCAATTTTGTGATAAATTATTGTCTTTGCTAGTTATGTGATTTGAATGCAAGTATTGATATTATAATGTCAAAAAGAAAGGGACAGACAGATTTATTTTGTTTATTCAAGAAAAAAAATCCTGAATCAACAGGAAACGAAACTGTGGATTTAATTGAAAATAGTGCGTCAGTGAACTTTATTTGTGACTCACCCTCAACCAGTGGATCTAATTCAAATACTAAAATCTCTATAGAAAGTGTAGGACCAGAAAAATTTGATATTGGCAACTTTGTTGGAGCTGAAACTATTTCCGATGACTTAAAATACCACATGCTAGTAGAACCGTGGACTCCACCACTAAGCTACAAGTTCCCTAATGTTGTTCAGTCAGGAGGTATTAGACATTTTCAAAGATCATGGCTGGACAAGTTTGTTTGGTTGACGTACAGTGCTAAGGACAATGGCGCTTATTGTATTGCATGTGTACTTTTTGGATCAAAGGAAGGAGGTAGGAGTAGAATATCTCTCGGAAGCTTTGTACGGACTCCGTTTCTAAACTACAAAAAAGGAAATGAAATGCTTTGCGGACATGCCTCCAATGAATATCATAAAACAGCAATTATAAGATGTTCTGAATTTAAGAATACATTTGAAAACAGGACACAATCAGTTGAAGTCAGACTAAATTGTGAAGTGAAAAAAAGAATTGAAGAAAATCGAGCACGTTTGATACCCATGATAAAGACAGTTATACTATGTGGCCGACAAAACTTTCCCCTAAGAGGTCATCGTGATGATGGAGAGCTTAGCGAAAACGATAGCACAGAAAATGAGGGAAACTTCCGAGCACTTTTAAGATTCCGTATTGATGCCGGTGATAGTGATTTAAAGAATCACATAAAAACAGCACCCAAAAATGCAACATTTATTAGTAAAACAACTCAGAACGAATTAATTGAAGCTTGTGGAGAAGTTATCCTTAGTAAAATTGTTAAGTCTATTAAAGCAGGGCAATTTTTTTCGGTACTAGCAGATGAAACAACGGATGTTGGAACAGTTGAACAGATGAGTCTTTGTGTTAGATTTCTGGACATACTTTCACTCAAAATTCGAGAAGAATTCTTAGGTTTTGTGGAAGCGAGAAATCTCAGTGGCGAGGCTCTCACAAACTTACTTCTTGAAAAATTAAACAATTTGGGACTTAAAATTGAGAACCTGCGTGGTCAAGGGTACGATGGAGGGTCTAACATGTCTGGTAAAATCAAAGGTGTGCAAGCTCGTATTAGGGAAAAGCAGCCTCTTGCTATATATATGCACTGTGCTTCTCACAAACTAAATCTGTCCATTTCTAAAGCATGTTCTCTAACAAGTGTAAGGAACGCTATTGCTGTGGTCAGTAACGTAACAAATGAAGTAAGAGAATCCAGTAAACGAACAGCTTTAATGAAAGCAAAACTACATGAACAATATCCTGAAGAAACAAAGTGCAAACTCAAAACGCTTTGTGAGACGCGTTGGGTAGAACGACACGATGCATTTTTACAATTCTTACATGTTTTTGATGCAGTTGTATGTTTCCTACAAGTATTTGATGCGGAAGCACCATCATCAAAGTCAGCACTTTTACTCACCTCAGTTCTCAGGTTTGACTTTATTATAACTCTGCATATTGTTTCATTTATCTTCAGTCTAACAGTCACGTTGTCTCGTCAGCTTCAAAACCCTTCGTTAGACCTGAAAAACTGCTATAATATGGTAGCAAATGTTTTAGAGACATTGAAAGATTATCGGAATAACCCTAATAAATATACAGAGGTCTATAATGAATCGGTGAATTTGGCTGTAAAACATGAAATTGACATCACTATACCAGGGACCTTTCGGACACAAACTCATGGGCCAAATGTTGCTGCATATAGTCCTGAGGAATATTATAGACAAAATGTTTACCTGCCATTTGTGGACTATCTTATTTCTGAATTGTCAACTAAATTTTCATCAACTGGACATGATAATATTATCACATTATATGGTTTAATACCAGCATTTGCCAACCAAGACAATGAAATTTTATTACAAGCAGCTCAAACATATGCTAATGACCTTCCTGGGACTTCATCAGAACTTCGTGGAGAGATTGACTTGTGGCAACAACGCTGGAAACATAAATCTAAGGCAGAGTGTCCATCTAGTGTGGTTGACAGCTTAATGCATGCTTCAGATGGTTTTTACCCAAACATTAAAGTTCTTCTCCACATTTTGTCTGTGACTACTTGCACTAGTGAGAGATCATTTTCTACCCTAAGAAGGTTAAAGACATACTTAAGGTCAAATATGGATGATGAACGATTAAATGGTTTGGCCATGTTAAATATTCATCGAAGCATAGAAGTTCATCCTGATGAAGTTTTGGAGAAATTTGCTCAAAAGAATAAGAGGAAAATGCAATTAATGCATTTATAAAATATGAGATACGTTTGAACAATGTCTTGTATAGGTTTTATAGTTATTATTATTATTATTATTATTATTAATTATTACTATTATTATTATTTATTATTGTTATTATTATTATTATTAGTAGTAGTAGTAGTAGTAGTAGTAGTAGTAGTAGTAGTAGTAGTAGTAGTAGTAGTAGTAGTAGTAGTAGTAGTAGTATTTATGTTATTTATAATTAGCATGACCCCCTATGAAAATTTTCTGGATCCGAGCCTGCCTAGAACAGATTGAATCTAATCGAGTTTAGGTAGGTGTTGTATTGTGTTGTAACAGAATGAAATGGGCCAGTTTCATATTGTCTTGCGTTGTAACAGAATGGAATGGGCCAGTCTCCTAGTCAAATCGAGTACGTATCTATTGTGGCACCACACTAAATATAAGACGGCACCTATGAAACTGACCAAGGGCCAGTTTCATAGTCAAATTTAGTACGCCTCAAGTGCGGCGCTGCACTAAGTACATGACGACACCTACCTAAACCAGAATGGAATGGGCCGTTCTCACATAGGAAACTGGCCCATTCCATTCCGGTTTAGGTAGGTGTCGTCATGCACTTAGTGTTGCACCGCACTTGAGGCGTACTAAATTTAACTATGAAACTGGCCCCAAGTCTATTCTAGTATAGGAAGGTATCGCCCTGAATATAGTATAGCACCGCACTTGAGGCATAAGTCTGATTATTACAATGGTTCTGTGTTTAGTAAACTTTTAGGGTTATACGTCAATAAAAACTTATTGCATTTTTTTAACAAATGTATTATTATAAGCTACAAATAGTAATTCAATGATCTAAAATCATTACAGTTTACTAGCTATAAGGGGTCAACATTGCTATTTTGTGTTGTAAACTTACCATTGCTAAGGAAAAGTATTAATATACAGGGCTGACATTTAGTCCAACTAGACATGTATATAAAATATACACAACTAAATATTCATAATATGTTGAATAAAAGTAATTGGTAATTTATGAGTAGTTAAAATAGTGATAAAATCACATCTTTTTTTAATCATATAGATAGAGACTATAAGTAATTTTTTCATATTCCGATAATTTAATTTTATATTAATTTGTATTATGCAAAGTCAATATTTCGAATTAATTTTTTTTTTTAGCGTAAGTCTACTAGTTAATTTTATTGATGTGACCAAATTTCATTATTGAATATATATATATATATATATATATGTTTATTTCATGAATTTTTTTGTTTTGAGGAAAAAACATCCTTCCCGTTGTAATTGAGAGCTTTAAAAATATTGGGAAACACCGAAATTTCGTGAAACGCTTCTATACGAACTTTCACGAGTGCAGTCAAATTAATATCAAAATATTTTTAAAGTTCATTGAAGCAGTTTTAAATGTACAGTACAGACGTGAAATTAAACATAATGTTATTTTATTCTTAAATTGACTACTTTTCCTTATGCATGTAAATAATAGTCAATTAGGTCCAATTTTATAAGAACTGACTATATAAAAACAATACATATTTTTACTCGAAAGCAGATGTCATCTCTATTTGGCTTTTTTTGTATGAAATTACCAGCAAAAATAGTTCCAATTGAACTTTTACCAAATAAATCCTTAATAATTCTTTATGCAGTCAAAGTTCTTATTCTAATAAATTAATTTTCCTCATCCAAAGACCATTATTAAAGGAGTAAAATGTGTTTTTGCGCTGGCTGCTATGAAATAATATCAGTAAGAAAGGCATTTATTATAAATCTATACATTTGACACCTTTATTTTTAATAACTTTAGTACGGGTATTGACTTAAAGAGACTCAAATTAATCAGTCTATGAACCGTATTGATGGACAAGCAGAATAAGGTGTCATGGTAAGACATATTTTAGTGTGTTTTGCGGGAGATCAAGATTCAATTCTTAGCCGAGCTTAATAAGGTGATGCTCTCTAATTATTTTCCCACTATTTTTCCACGCAAATTTTGGCACACTTTTTCATTTTTACCTCCCTCCTCGCTATTCCATTAGTGTAAATATGATAGTTTCGAGAGTCAAGTAGTAAGACTAAAAACACACTTAGGGGTACAAAAAACTAATCTAAAAGACCATGATGTAATGGGCAATATTTATGAAAATACATCCGCATGGGTAGAGGATATAAAATCACAAGGGAGAAAAAATATATAACGTACTGTATGATTGATAGAGCCAAACTCTCAGGGTCAGAATCGGGCCAAAACTCGGGTCAACTATTCCTGTCAATTATACATTAAACACTAAATGCAAATATATAATTCCTTCCGCTTTCAAAATATTAAGGGTAGCTACACACGTGGTATTTCATAGTAATTTTTTGTTCTTGATTTCCATTTTAATTCAATATTTATGAGAGAGTAGCTTCCACGCATAAGGGTTAAAAAAACTTATTTACAATTTCAATACAACTTTTACGGAGGTGAAATAAATTAACTTTGGCCACGTCCTCCCTCTATCTATAAACTTGACATGGGGGGTGTGGGGGTGTGAGGGGGAAGCGAGTGAAGCTGTAAAGTTAGAAAAAGTTCCTTTCTCTTGGAGTCTACAAGATAGGTTCCAAAGTGTCTTACGGACAGGGGTTTTGTCAATGTCTATGAGACTATGTTACGTGGCACACACACAAAAAAAGGAAAAAAGAAAATGAATTTCAAAAGAAGAGAGTAACAAGAGAGAGAGAGAGGAATAGTGGGTAGGAGGAAGGAACGATACCAAAGAAGAGAAGACAGACTTAGGAGAGCCGAAAAAAGTCGTAGTATATAAAGAAAAGATAAAGGATCAAGTGGAGGGAAGAATTTAATTAACTTGTAAGCCGTTGTCTTCACTGGGCGTGTTCCTTCCCTGCTGTCAATGTACGTGTTGGAAATAGCCCCCTCCCCCTCAACCCCCCCCCGCCATTACTCCCCCCCCCCACACACACCATGTGAGGGCAATTTCAAACGCCGCCGCTAACGGCGCTCACAACGGCTTATAGGCACATGTACAATGTATTGTCTTCAAGCCATTTATTATTTTCACTGTGTACTTTCTCATAGAGACGATGCGTGGAGAAAGTCTTGAGGTACTGAAGAAAATCCATCTCAAGTTTTTACGAGTAGGTATAGTAGGATTCTACTAGGAAGAATATTTTAGAAAATACAAACATAATGTTTTTCTATCAACATTGATAACAATGTATTTTACTTCACAGGGTTGGCACAGAGTTCCTGGACAACAATATATGCTATATTTTAACCTTAATGTTTTGCCTGTTTCAGATTGATTGACCAATATTATGGCTGAAACGAGTGTATATACTATATAAGAATTTATTATAGCTAGTATATGGGTACATGATCGTGCAAGAGAAGGGAGAAGCTTATAAGATATGCGAACAAGATTTTCACAAAGGTATAATAAGCCCTCTCCAAAGCGTGACACCCGGTATTCTTGTAAGAAGTACTGGAAGTGTCCTTGACGTCAAAAAGTTATGTCCTTTCAGTGGTACGAGAACGTCATGTTGATTCAGTGGAGGTAGCATGCACCTACACCATCTACACCATTTAAACCTTTATGGATGAACGAGCTGTCTGCTGTGAATATAGAAGCAAGTGAAGCTGCTTGAAAATCTCTTTTGCAAAGACTTACAACTGTTGAGTCAATAAATAACTGATCTTTTACGGATGTGTGTGCCATTTATCTGAACAGGTGGAGCAAGAATACTTATTTCTGGTGAAAGGAAAACCTCTATTTTTAAGAAGAATTAGAACAACACACTTCATACTTGATGATATGAGCAGCGATTTCTGCAAATGATCTTATTGACCCATATTTGGTTTACACACTTGTTGATCCCTTTGATTACCTAACCATGAGTCAAAAATGGTTGATTACACAGATTCGTATTAGAGGACTTGAGCCAGCAATTCTTCAATAAGACGGAGCACCAGCATATTTTGACCTCTGGGTAAGAGAATTCCTGAAAAGAGAGTTTAGTGGACGATGAATTGGACGTGGATCTGACATGGTATGGCCTCCTAGAAATTCAAACTTAATGACGTGTGATAATTCGCTCTGGGCTATAGTGAAAAACTAACTTTCCAAACTTCGCCTACAGATGGTTGGTTGATGACCTGAAAACGGTTGTCAGACATTGCTTCCTTGAAATGCAGTTACCAACATGGAAGAAAATGTATCAAGGAATGTGGAGAAAAATCAAATACTGAGCCGATAATGGAGGACAACATATCGACATTAATTAAAGTTTGTTGCCAAGGGACTTTGTGCGCATCCTGTATTATTAGTGTAGTTCTGTATCTACTGATATTATCTATCAAAAGTGAAAGCTACATCACATGAATTGACGTACTAATGTTTGAAAATTGTTTTATTACATTTTGTAACTGTCATAAAGGTTTATTACTATCTAAAGTCTCACATTTCGTTTTATGTAACGGCTTATTTACAATATTTTTTTAACAGATCACAATATTTAATTAATTAATTTTTTTACTGGTACGTTTCTACGCCAAGGCTATTTATTTTTCTCCCATTTCTTACTTTACTCATTCGAGATAAACGCATTTAAATCACGTTAGTGTAGTAAGAATGTTGAAGGTATTAATTATAGTAGGTGTACCCTCATTTGAGTAGGAAATAGTTTAGGAAAAAACAACCTCAGTCAACCCGGTTGGTGTTCGAACCCTAACCTCTCTATCACTAAGAAATTAGTCGAAATAATCCAAATATTAAGTTTGGATGCCAAGGATTTCAATTAATTTACGAAGATATAGACATTAGGAGGGTAATTTATAGAAAATGCAACCACATTAGCAGATATAGTTGATATGAAAACGACAATGGTAAGTCTCAGGTTGTTAGAATTCCCAGTGTGCTTGTTCGATATTCAGGTATTTGTTCTCCCACGTCACCGGCAATCCAGTGTCTTGCGAGATTGACTCCTATACCGTGTGACCACCGGGGTGGGTGGATGGGTGACATAATATTTCTGCCCATCTATCTGTTTGTCTGTACTGATGTATGTCTGTGAACTTCTCTACCACCTAAACAGTTTGAATAATTCATCCTCATAATGTAACATTTATATTCAACCTTTTTCTTGGAAGTTTAAATTTGAGGCTCTTCTAAATAATGGTTAGTAGTGTATAATACATTTAAAATGAGAGTTTTAAATGTTGTTTTATGAGTAAATTATGAGTTGTGATTGCTATAAATTTATTTTATATAACACTCGCCTTGATAAGCACATGGACTGAATTTCGAGCTTCTCTAGTTTTATTTTCCCGGGACTACTTGCATTAAGTGTGTTTTTTTCTAAATGATTTCCCATACTCCTTCCACGCAAATACAAAAATATATTGCTTAACCTAAGCCCCCTTAGCCTCTACTCCATTTGGATATTGTTAAAATGCCTATAGTACGTATATGGTTAAAATAAAATATGTAATGATAAATTTGATGTACTGAATTCAATGATATTCTTTTTAAAAAAAGAGATCATACATCTGTTTTATATCGACTACAAGGGTCAAAATATATATCTTATATTCATTTTCACGATCTTTGGCTAAAGTAATTCAATAGTCATGTAGGATTATTTATTAGAAGTCCATATAATTCCTGACGCAAGGTTATGAACACTTAGATATTAATGCGTTATTTTAAGTCAGGTTAATTTTTAAGCTGTGTTTATAAGGTAATACATATATATATATATATATATATATATATCCTTTAGTAAACTATATCTTAAGCGGACACCCATGAAAAGTGTATTCGATTTCCTATACCAAGTAATTATCTCTTTTAAAAAGTTTTGGAGCCACACTAACACCTTACTTGGGTCCTTTTTTTTTTTCTTCAAGCTCACGAACTTCGCTAATTAAAATCGAAGCTTTGCTCTAAAAGTTTGATACAGTTGTTATTAAGGGGAGAAAACTTACCTTTATTTGGTTCAAAAGGTTAGCCATGCGACAGTGAAAGATTTACTTTAGCCATCTCATGAGTGAAAATAATATTGAACTAATAAATGAATCTTCATCAACAGGGATGGGTTTAATATTTTATCAATTCTTTTATGTTGACTATGTGATTAGTCAGGCTTTTAACGAGCTTTTCTGGTTTGAAATAACTCTCATTGAATTATTATTTTTGTATGAAAATATTAATTGAATACCATACAGGAGAGGAATAAAAGGCTAGGTAGTCTAAATCCTATGTGCAGGCATCATTTTAATCACATTTATTTAAAACTACCATTTAAATATATCTTGAAGTGAAGAAATTAAACTGAATAGTCTATTTTTTTATACATTTAAAATGCTATATTTTTTCTGTTCTGATGCAGTATTTCAAATAACTCTCCAATTTTAGGAAAATTGTTCTCTTTTTACGTTTTCCTGGAAGTGTTACCACAAATTATGGACAATTTAATAATATAAAATCTATGTATCCTCATTTTAATAAAAGGATGTTTTAGAATTATTTGCTTTAATCAAAGTTAAATATTCCAAAGGAACATACTATCAAGAAAGCTACACAGGAAAATAATTATAATCGAAGCAGTTATAATTTCCAAGACTAAGCACACATTTAAATTTACTAAGTTAATTAATTTATAGTCTACCTGTGTTTTGTAAAATTCTTTAAAAAATTTAATTGTAGCACTTAGATAATTAAATGGTAGTATTTTAGCAACATAACCAAGAATTTTGCTTACTTTCTATTTGTTTATTGAAAGTCTTAATATATTAATAAATGTAAGCTATTAGTAAATGTTACTTTTTGTAGTGTCTGAAATAGCGTTGTGTATATCAAATTTAAGTAGATTATTCAAGAGATTTAATTGGTTTATATTCTATCAAATTAATCCTATTGCCTAATAACCTTCATTAATTTTATCTTACTATTTTTCCAAAATATATTACAGCTAATGTGTGATGTTTCGTCAGACGGTATGTTAAGAATAGTATGAGAGCCAACACAGTTGTAATATAAAATTGGGATTTTTCATTTTTAGAAAATATTGGTATTAAATTAACATAAAATATATTTTAAAATATAAGTGTGTTTTGTTGTAAAACTACATAAGTCATTAATCAATATATTTTTACTATATAAATTACTACTGTGTTAAATTTCAATATATTAATTTTTCCTGAAAGTTTGGAGAAAATGAGAGAGAGCAAATAAGAATATACAGTGAAAAATCAAATTTATTTGGATAAAGCTTGTTTAAATTATTTTATTAAAATAAATTGCGTGTTCAATCTTTAATTTCCTGGCAAAAATCTATAGATGACCTTGAAATACCCTTAAGAAATTTTTATTTTATCCAAATTTCAGTCTGAAGTCATGGACAACTTTGGTGTTTATGAAACGACTGTGTCTAAATCTATTGTTTAAGTAACTGATACAATCATGTAAAAATCATATTTGTGAATCAAATTCCCTAAAAGAGTAGATAAATACAAAGAGGGATAGAAGGCATCTTTCAAATTTCCGAGCATAATAGGTATTGTTGAATGAACACAAACAACACGTATTAGAAATCCAATTAAGGGTGATTAATAGAGCCTTAATTTCCAAGCAACCTAAATCAAACAAGATATGTAAACATGTTAGGATGTTTCACGGCATGAATCCATATACAATTATCGTGTTTAATTAAACAGTTATGTTATCGATGCTTTGTCTTTGAATAATGATAATGCTCTGATTTTAGGTGATTAAGTTTTGGGCATTGGACCTAAGCTACTTAGATAATTAAAAAACCTATAGACCCTAAAACAAATTATTCTTAGTACATTTTTTGTTAAAGAGAGCGAAATTCTTGAAATATGTTTTGGAAAGCTTAGACAGAGATTCCCACCCTAAAATATAAATTAAAATATGTCTTAATAAAAGAAGTTACCTGTCTCTTTGCATGTTGCTTCATGATGCATAACATTACGAAATACAATATGAAGTTTTTCGTCTTCTCATAGAGGACAGAAATTAATAACAAGAAGAACAATGACTAGTTTAGACTACTATAACGTATTATAGATAAATAAAAGGAAATTTGCCTAAGAGAAATACATTAATATATTTTATTTGGCTGAAATATTACATCAGAATCTAATTGCAAAGACTAATAATTTCACAGTCAGTGTGTTTTTGTTTCCTGGATTTTTGGACTTCTCATTTATCAAATAGAAGAGGAAATTTTATTTGTAAATTAATTAGTTAGTTAAAAGTGAGTTTAATTTTGTGTGGGATCTTCAAATCTTTAAACCATTCTTTTAACTAAATAATATACAGTAAATAAATCTTAAAAGACAATAATTCCAGTAAGTCAAGTATATGTCAAGGTGCATTACTGATAAAAAAAAAGTTTTATATCAGATTTTATACTCAAACCAGGCAGAATTAATTCAAAAGTGCGAATTCACTTTAGAGTATGATCATTTACTCGGAAAGTTGAATAATTACTCCAATTTTAATACACTTGCTTATGAGTATTTACTTCAAAATCAATGATCTTGTTCGTGAGTATATATTCTGAGTAATTACCAAGGACGATCCAAATCTACCTGGAATGTTTTTATACTTTTAAGAGGGTCCATGCGTATGAGACTTTTATTGGCAAAAGGCATAGTAAAAAAATTACTGCTCCTCTCCCCAACCTATTAATATTAATGTCTACGCCCTTGGTAATTATTCAGCTTAATTCACAACACCCCAAAAAATATATATATATATATCTTTATGACAATAAGTTGTTATGAATCAGACGTCTTACTACCCATTCTGTCTCTCCTCATATTGGCATTAATTAGGTATGGATGAGGAAGATAGAGTTTAAAGGGGCACATGCAGGTTTTGTATTTTTTTATCGATTTTTTTAGAAGAAAGCAATTCTAGACAATTAATTATGTTTGGAAACTCATTGCCCAAACTGCACATATAATTTGTTTGAACCAAAATTAATACGAAATCCCTATATACTTACACCTAGAAAACTATGTTAATACCATTAAATTGTGCTCTAAATTTCAGCATAGAGCACCGAGAGAGCAAAACTGTTTAAGCATGTGTGTACAGCAGGTTGCATAAGTTAGGCACGTGGCACTACACACTTCGAAATCTTGAAGCGCGGTAGCATAACATAGCACAGTTAGTAGTAAACAACACACCAGTCCATCTAGAAACAATCAATCTATATGTTCAGTTTGGGCTATGGGTTTCCAAACACCCTATATATGAAAGGCAAAGCTCGGGGGATCAACGATTATATTTACGGAAATTAGTCAAATAAATTGAAAAACTACACCTGCACACGGGAATCAAACCCGGGACCTTTGACATGGTAAGCCAATGTTTTAGTATATGGATCAGTAAACATTTTGGTCTAAAATAAATATTATTGGGAAATACACTTTACATTTTTAGTTCTTTTAAAAACAACTTGACCGTATTTATTAAGACTGTAATAATTAATCAAGTCTTCAGTATATATTATAGTATTTTTATATATGAATCAAGGTTTATAGAAAGTACCCATAAATTTGTATTAAAGAACAAACGTTTTTTGATCAAGAAAGTAAAAATTGTTTTCCATCGATAAATAACATGTTAAAAAGAATTAGACACCTACTTGTAAACACTTTAAAGTGCTCAAACTTACGTAAATATAGATTGGAAAATAAGTTGGTATGAACCACCCTTAGTATATCCGGCCGAGATTTGAGTCTCGACCTCCTCATCGCTAGCAAACCGTATCAAGAGAGATTTATGCCTTAGTCCACGTGTCCACCGATATGGTTAGGACTATAAGGACATTACGTACACTAAGGAAACTGAGCTGGGAAGGATATAGACTAGGCCTTGCTTCTAATCCCCCATAATTGCCTAGTGGTGCAACCAAGAGGGACACAGCTGAATCTCAACTGCGAGGTACTGGTCGTATCACTCTCTATAGCCCGTGTTAGCTGTCACAGATGAGAGACAGGAGCAGCAGAGTGATTTGATGGCCAACAAGGTCACTTGAGATCAATTCCACCTAGACATCAGTAACGTGTTGGACCTGTCGCAACAAATTAGCAACGTCATGGAATAATAATGTGATTGGAGGTATGCGTGGGAAGCTGCATGATGGAGTAATCTTACGAGAATGAAGGTACGAGGGTCCTCTGCCTACTCAAGTAATCTTACAAGAATGAAGGTACGAGGGTCCTCTGCCTACTCAAGTAATCTTACAAGAATGAGAGAATAGTCTCACTGCCTACAAGGGTAATACTATGAGAATGAAGTACAAGAGTTCCCTGCCTACTCAAGTAATCTTACAAGAATGAGCGAAGAGTCCAGTGACCATGATAATATTCTTACGAGAATGAAGGTTCAAGAGTCAACAGCATACTTGAGAGTGGAGAGACAAGAATCGACTGTCTACTCAAGTAATCTTACGAGAATGAGGAGATAGGAGTCCACTGACCACCAAAATAATCTTACGAGAATAACAGAACAAGAGTTCAGACGTACCTAATAACTAGAGTTATATTAAGGGAATTAAAGTACAAACGTTCGTTCATATCTGAGAGCTATAGTAATCTAATGAAAATGAAAGCTTGCAAGTATTTAAGGACTAGAGTTATCCACCAGGATTGAAAAAATAAATGGTACGGAACTCCGCACGAACTTTTTTCGCTCTATTTTTTTTTAAATTGAGATATTTATTAAAATTTCTTAATATAATATACACTAGCAAAACCGAGAACCAATTGCGCTAGACATACGTAAAACTTTTTTGACTCATGGTTTTAAAATTTATTAATTTATTTTTAAAGAAATAACGTCTTCATTTGTACATTTGGATCAATACCAAATATCGATATTGGGTCCCCAAGGGTCAACACTAAGTTTTAAAATGTTGACTTCCGGTTAAAATTTTTGTCATTTTACTAGGGGATATCTTATGTTTATTGCATTCCTATTAATTTCTCTTTTATAATTTTTGACGAATTAAATAGGTAATTATTGACTATTGAGTCTAAAATGAGAAAGATAGAAACGTTATAGTCGATTTTGATAAAATGGAATTTTTCTCTTTTCAACTTTTAGTAAAATGCTAATAATTTTAGGGTTAGACAGATGGCGTTGCAAAAACAACTTTTTAGGGTTCGGGGGGTTATGAAATGTTAACATTCATCAACATCTCGAGCTATATGTTTTTTGACGGTCGTAATAATTTACCTTAAGAGTTGGCAAAGTTAAAATATCTATATATATTTGTGTATAACTTGAAAACTTTTAGTTTTATAAAAATATATTTCAAGTAAAAGATGTTTATTATAAATAGATCCACATGTATGTAATTTATAAGTAATTGCATATCTCAAAGATTTATGGAGATAAAATTAAAAATTAGAATCTACGCATCAGACCGGCCCTTGAAGTCATTTTGACGAAAAGTTGAGAGTAGCAGTTTGGTTTGTAATATTGATCAAAGCTTATAAATTAAATCTAATAAAAATCGTTAAAGCCGATTTTGGTAAAATAGAGTTTTTCTCTTTCCGCCCTTAAGGAAACTAATCTTAATATTAGGGTTGGATATCTAATTCAAAAAAATCCTTGGTGAAAACCTATAAAAACCCTATATACCAAGTATTAGCCCAATCGGTAAAACAGTTTGTGGTATATCTCAAGGTACAGACTAACAGACAGACAGACGACATTGCGAAAACCACTTTTTAGGGTTCTGGGGGGGTCATGAGACGTCGACATCCATCAAAATCTCGAGTTCAATTTTTTTTGACGATCACAAAACTGTAAGGTAGCGAGAAAGTAAAAATATTGATATTAGGTCCCTAAGGGTCAACACTTCGTATTAAAATGTCTACTTCCGGTTTAAAATTTTCGACATTTTATTAGAAGTTGCACCTCTTATGTTTATTGCATTACTATTAAATTCCTCATTTATAAATTTTGACCAATAAAACAGGTAAATATTGCCTAATTAATCTAAAATGATAGAGATAGATCATTGTTGTAAAACATTTCCCCTAAGAAGTTGAAAGAAAGAGAACATAAACTTTTTGAGAGACTTGCTCATTTCTTACTCTATGGAATAAGAGAATTATTGCGCTAAGACTTTAGTATATCTTTACAACTAAAGCTCACAAAATTGCATTAATATATATTTTTTAATATCTCAGAAACGGTTGATTTTATAAAAATATATTTCACATTAAAATTGTATTTTTAATAGTACTACAATTTTGCAATGATAAGTTATTTAGTATCTCAAATAGTTGCGGAGATACAGAAATTTCAGCTTATTTAAATACCCTTAAATTCATTTCCATGGGAAAATGAAAATAGCCAATTTATTTATAATCTTAATCGACGTTTATATACGAATTTTAATCAAAATCGTTAGAGTCGATTTTGAGAAAATTGATTGTTTCTCTTCTCGCCTTTTATTAAACTCTCTTTAAATTTGTGGTTAAAAAGACACACAGACAGACGGCATCACAAAGACCACTTTTTAGGTTTCGAGGGGTCATGAGACGTCGACATCCATCAACATTTCAGTTTTTTCCATACGGTCGCAAAACTTTACCTTTCGTGTTCGAAAAGTTAAAAAATATTAATATTCGCGTATAGCTTGAAAGTTATTGGTTTTATAAAAATATGCTTTGAATAAAACATTTGTATTATAAATAGATCTACATATTTGTACTGATAAGTAATTTCATATCTCAGATAGATTCGGAGATATGATGAAAAAAATATAATTTACGCATCAGACCGGAGACCTTAAAGTTATTTTGCCGAAATATTTAGAGTAGCCATTTTGTTTGTAATATTTATAAATGTTTGAAGTGAAATTCAACCAAATTCGTTAGAGCTGATTTTGAGAAAATCGACTTTTTCTCTTTTTGCCTTAATTTTAAGGTTAGAGATCCAATTCCAAAAATACTTTAGGGCAACCCTATGAAAACCCTAAATATCATGTTTTAGCCCTATCGGTAAGATAGTTTAGGCTCTATTCGGAGATACACCCAGACAGACGGAAATTCAAAACAACTTTTTCTGATTTGGGGGGGTCATGAAACGTCGATAATCATCAAAATCTCTAGTTCAAATTTGTTGACGATCACAACACTTTCTAGACATGTAAAATAGTGAGACAGTAACAAGAGTTCACGTGAATAGCTAGGGACTAGATTAATTTTAGGCGAATGAAGATACCAACGCCCACTGTGTACTAGATTAATCTTACGTGAATAAAGGTATAGTAGTCCTTGATCAGCTGCACATATTATAATCAGAAAGAAATCCAACTAAATTAAGTTATTACTAGATTTCAGAAATCAAAACAAAATTTAACATTAACAAGTCTAGCTAGTGTTTAAGAAGACAGCCACGCAGAACAAAATCAAAAAAGTAACCTTTTCTAAAGCTACACATGTTTTAATATTTAATATCTTATTTTAATTATACTAATAATCTCTATGATTATAACACTATGATCAGTTCCATTAATTTAATCGGGAGAGGCCTACTAACATCCATTACCCTGGGATGTAAACAACTTAAATAAACATAAGCTACTATTTATCTTAATTTAAGAATATCATAGACAAATATTTATGGAACCCGTTTATAGAATTAGAAAGCTATGAATTGATATTTGTACAATTCTCAAATAGATAAAATTTACTATGTCATCTTATAATAAGATAATATATAATTTTAGATTTATATAATAACGTTCTGGAATTTTATGTAATATTTATCATGTTTTTCATAATTTAAATACACCATTTTTCAACACATGAGGAGTCAATTCACCTTAAGTTAAGTCCCGTGTGAATTATATTTAATTAACTGTAGAGTTAAAGCAAATAAAAGCTAATTAAAACTGGTACATTTTACTTTCTCCCCTGATGTTCTATCACTGATGAATATGGATAGCTGAGTAATAGAGCTTTGTTGGTAAGCAAAGTTACATGTCACATATTCCATTTCCGTGACCAATGTTATTTTTCCAAAAAAATTAATAAGAATACAACTACAATATTACACAAACACTAGCTATACTCTTGGATATCTAGTTTATATTGTATTTGGTTTTCTAATCTATCTTTGGTTACCAATAATACATGTTCTTACATGTGAGCATAAAACCGATTAATGAATTAATTCTAGTTAACTGATTCCCCTGCTTATAACAAGGTAGTCTATTAGCTGTACATAATAGTTTGGCGTGTATCATTCAGTGATTTTCAAAGGAGCTATCCTTAACATGCCCGCAAACATTTTTCTGGACTTTATTCTGTTTAAATTAAAATAAAAAAATCTTTAAAAATCATAGTAACATTATTTTTAATGTAATATTTCGATAAGCGTGAATTTTTAAAAAACAAAACTCTATTAGTATTTAAATTAAAAACTATCTTAAAAGCCTATCTCAAAGCCTCTTATTCGTTATCTATACTTATAAAATAACATGTCCTGACTGACTGATTCATCATCGCCGAGCGCAAACTATCAAGGCTAGAAGCATGAAATTCGGACTGTATATTCATTTTGTTATGTAGGCACCCACTAAGAAAGGATTTTAGAAAATTCCACCCCAAAGGGGTCAAAATAGGGGATGATAATATGTATGATAATATGTATGAAAGTCCGTCATTTTGAAAGTTACATAAACAAAATTTTGTATTTCGGTTATTGACGTAAAATAAATAAATACGTGTTTCAGGAATTTTGGAAATTTTATTTAATAAGGGATGAAAAAGGGGGTGAAAGTTTGTATCGGACTTGCATTATTTTTGATCTGAGGTCAAGATATGGTCATCAACGTGACGTAATATTTTAAATTAATCTGTAAATACATATGTATATTTTTGTATTTGTATATAATCAACTTCCACGCGAGCAAAGCCGCGGGCAACAGCTATCTAGTGTTAGATATAAGATTACGTTCGAATCGGAAAGAGTATAGAAATTGTGTTTTCTGAATTCTTCCCTCAACAACAGTGAATTTAGATTAAGTTTAGTATTCTTTTAATTTAAAATAATAATTTTTCAATTAGCGTATATTTATTCATTTGAATTTTGAATTTTTATCCAGTTTCAATTCAAAATTTTACTAAAGCAAAATTCAGATTTTTGGTTAAAGGATTATTAACTAAGCTAGGTGTTTGATGGGACGTTAGATGGGTTTTAACTTATTACGACACATTAAATCATAAGTGGGGTTTTTCACGTAATCCGCATCTTACTATTCTTTCGGGCTATCCCTAAATTAACACCAATGGGATAGAGATGAGGACAGCATAATTTATAGTAAGTGTACCTGAATATGCGTAAAAGGAATGGAAAATAACTCAACGCACTCAGATGGTATTTTAACCCTATCACCAATAAACCAGACAATACGGGATAAATGCCTTTGCCTAAAAGCTCCACGGTGCAGGTCTAAGTCTAATATTTGTGATAAGCGACTTTATTTAGCAGCTTGTACAGTCAACATTTTTAGATAACCAGGATTATAGCCATAGTAACTCATTAAAGATGTTTGGGGCGTCAATTTGGATGCTTTGATGTTATTAAACACAGGTAATGTCTTATATCAGTTTAGTTTGATCTGGTTAACAGCTTAACAAGCTAGTTTATGTTAATTAGTCTTTGGCCAACCTAATTCTTGAAAAATTATTGTATTTTTAATTAAAAAGGTATAAATGTTTGTAACTTTATTTTTATCGATTAGTCGGTGACCTGGTGGTCTAGGGGTAAGGTGTCAGACTTCTGTACTGGCGGCCGGGGTTCAATCCTTGGTCCCGGCACAGATTTATCTGATTTCCAAACCTTTCCTACACCTCTGACAAGACATCTTGTGAATGTATGGAATGCCAGGCCACCACCGTGGTTCGGATTCCACGTTAAACTGTAGGTCCTTCATTTCATCTCACAATCACCCTTCCATTACACATTAGCGTAAGTGCGTATAACCCGAACGGGTAGTAAGACGCGGTGCTAATAATAATAATTTATCGATTACACAGTAAGAATTCTATATTTTGAGGATTGATCATTATAGAAAAATTTTCAATATCGTTAAAGATAATAAATGATCAATTTGCTAAAATTATTTTATCTATTTTTTTAAATCTAAATTTAGTCATGTTTAGTTAACTATGAGTAGTTGCTTTTAAAATGTAATACAATACTTAATTTACGTAAATGTATCATATGAATGCATATTTGGTCTCTGGCCCTCAAACACGTATTCTGATTCCCTAACTAAATCTATTGTTTATATTATTCTACTGAAAACTGTTACACACCTATTACCAAGAGCAGTCAATGAATTATTAATCCCAACTGCCCTTTGATAGTAGAAGTAAATATGTTTCACATAATAAGATAGAGTCATAGCTAGAAAAAAAAAGTCACGTAGTTTTGTAAATATGTTTAATTATAACAGAGTTCTACTTAAAAATAATATAATTAAATATATATTTTGAGCGTATAGATTTAATTTCTCTATCATCCTCTATCCAAATTTGAGGAGTGAAACGGCCCATCTTTTATATGTTTAGGTTTTTATACAGGAGCACTCAAAAGAAATTGTTCTCACAGCCAATATATTAAATTAATTAAAGTGCAAATAGGTTTAGGGTGAACCGAAATAAATTGGCCTCGATTTGATAACACACTCTTATCAAAACTAACTTCAAACAATGTCTCAAAGTTAGAGTTTACCTATGAAATTCTTCATATTAATATGCCACAATTATATTATATTTTCATATTTAGTTTATGTGTGATATTTGACGTGTACTTTCTGAATCAAATGATTATATCATCAGATGACTTAGCAATGCGATCCACACAAGGGTCCTAATTTATTTATATATTATTCTAAAATGTGTATGAAAATCTTAGTAATTTCAGGAGTATTTAACGTGTAATTTACTAAATAATTGACCAACTTTGGTCGCCGCATTGTTTAACGCGCTACTCTCACATTATATTGGACTGACGATGACGAGGAGATCAAGATTTGAATCTTGGTTGGGTGTACTGAGGGTAGTTTTTTCAAAATGTTTTTCTACTAGTCTCTCTCCAAGAAAATGCAGTTACACTTCTTCTAAATTCAACCTTATCAATCCCTAAAGCGATTAGCTAGTACATAATAGTGTATCCCAAACGGGTAGTAATACGTGGTGATAAAATATTAACCAACTGATTAAATAATAGGTTTGCACAAAATAAAATTGATCCTCTAAACAACACTTCTAAAATCCCATAGGGCTACTTAAAGGCACTAACTAGACCAGAGGCTCCCAAACTGTTTAAATACGAACTCTGCACCGTTACCCCTCAGGATATGTTAAGAATTCCCCCCCTCCACCCCATTTCCCCCACGTTATTTCCTCCTTTTCCCTTGTTTAAAATATTAAAAGGATTAAAATGTAATAGTTTAACTATATTAAGACAATATCAGAATAATTGGTTCCTACTTGATCGAAAATGTTCCTCATTTTATAGGTTTGGACAATTCAATGAAATCAGATTGCGATAAAATCAAACCGAAGGTGTCTTTGAGGTTTCTTCTTCGTGTATTAAAGGTTAGTTGAATTATATAAGTAATAATAAATAACACCATAATCACGTGAGGTGACACACTTTGCTAATAGTATACGCAATTAATAATTACCTTAAAATCTTTATGTGTATATGTTACTTGATATAATACGGTTTATTCATTAGAGACTTGAACCTTAACCACTCGACCACTACGATTGATATGATCACAGTTCTCATTGTTCAGAGTAACGGTGAGCGAATCTTTCATAAACTGCGAATTTAAAATACATTTTTTTCTTATTTGTTGGTTTTGAACTCCATCCTTCGAGAACTAGGGTTAATACTAAGCCCCATATATATATTTTTGACACCTTTGAAGATACTTCCCCTGGGTGGTGGGGGGCACTGTTTGGGAAACATTCATTTTTGTGACCGAATGTTCTGACTTGCTACTCTTGCAGTAGATTAGACTGTCGATGATAGGGAGATCATGGTTCGAATCTCAGTCGAGTGTACTTTGGGCGATTTTTAAAAACGGGCTCCACTCTACATCCACGCAAATGTGGGTACATTTACAATAAATATGACCTTCCTAATCCCTAAAACCATTAGCGTAATTAGTGGGTAAATGTATAACCCAAATGGGTACCCTGTGAATATCCTTAATAGAAAAAGGTGTTTGGATTAAAATTTCCTAAGGGTTATATAAATTTTAAATGTGATTGTAAGGAATAATAGGTAGTAATACTCTCTTAAATAAATATAAAAGCATGAATACATATATTTATTTTTTAAATCAGGGAAGACTTTTTGTGAATTTTCGTGTTTGGTTTTAATTAATGTAAAAGCATGTCATGATGTTTTAGAATGCAAACCCTTTGAAACAGGTAATATAAAAAAATATTAACTTTTACTGAATTAAAAAAGAATATTGTAGTGAAGTTTAAACATTTAAAAAATAAAATTGTCCGTTCAAATAAATTAAAGTAGAACCTTAAAGATTAAATTATCACTGTTTAATATTTAAAAATCACTGGCTGTTCACATCAAACTTAAATTATAAAGTATCTTGAAAATATTTTGAATAGATTATATTTTAATAAATTTACTATAATAATATTTATCATTTCATGTAAATTATCATAATTTTAATTATAGCTGAACATAATAATCGAGACACGTGAACAACCACACCTGATAGACCCCCCGGGACAATCCAGTACTTACCCTGGGTATATAAGTGATGCATTACAGTGAGGTATAAACTTCAATTTACGTTTTTAAGAGTTTATTTTAAATGAAAAACCTATATTAATAGTTCCAATACTAAGCATGATTACTCAATCTATTTTGCATTAATTAATAAATAGGTTTAGCCATTAATTTGAAATATAAATATAGCTACTTTATTTTTTAGTAGGACATGTGTACGTATACACTCATATATATGTGTGTATAATATATATATATATATATATATTTTACAACTTTAAACCAATTATCTCATCATCATTATCATCAACAACAACAGCTTCCAGCCACTGGCTGTGTCTGTTTGAAACATAAGCTTCTCCACCGCCTTCTTTCCTCCCACCATCTCTCTTCCTCCACTTTGACCCTGTCTTCTCCTCTCTCCATCTGTCCCTTGGTCATCCTCCTACCTCCCACCTCCTTATTCAACATCTTCCTGGGCATCCTTTCACTCTCCATTCCTCTCACACGGCCATATCACCTCAGTCGTGCCTTCTCTATCCTGTGCTGGACTGGCTCTTGTTTTACTATGTTTCTTAATATATATATATAGTTATATATATAGTTATATTGTAAAATTAGTTGGATTTTTATAAGAATAATTTGTTATTTAAACCGTCAATTATTTAAAATAAAATCAAAGATATTACAGTAAGAGGAGTAAATTTTAATAAAAATGTAGGAACATTATTGCTGTAAGAAAATATGAGAAACAATTATCTAGAAAATGAAATACTCAATATATTCTTAAATAATTTGAACTCAAGCTTCATAATTTATATTAGTAGTGGTAACACTTGTTTCAACCTGGCTTGAGAAAATAGTTGAAATATTTATTTTCTACTATTTATAAACTTTTGTTATAGCCTAAATGCCTTGTTACGGTTGTTAAATTTCAAACTGTTGTTTTAATCAGTAAATAATATGTAAGAAAAACATTGCTGGGCACGCGAAATAAACGTCAAGCTCTGTTTTACAGTTATCGGGAGGCTTAAGTTTGATTTTAAATCCTATGACGAGTGTGCTGAGGGCAATTTTAAGCAAAATAATTTTACAACCTCCCCCACGCAAATGCTGATATAGTTTATATAAATTTATCTTCTGCACAGCTACCCCATTAGTGTATTTAAAAAAGTCTGGACTGTTAAAAAAATGTTATACAAAAATATGTAGGTAGTTACCTTAATGTGGGAATGGAGGTAACGCGAGGAAAATTCATTGTTTTTGCTTTTTATATTAAAAAATATTTTTTGGTCAAAATAAATTAAGTATTGCTTCTATACAAACATAGAGTTAAATTGTCTTCACAAGGTGATATCAACAGTTGTTGAACATCTGTCAGGAGGATATTGGAATTATCTAAGAAACATTTTAAATCAAAAGAAAAAGTGTTCATAAATTCAAGGACACCTTGACAGAAATTCTAGAACTATTGATATTACTCTGTGAAGAAAATTAAACTCTATCTTTGTATGGAAGCTATATTTGATTTATTTTGACCCAAAAAATGGTTTGCTATAAAAACTGCTAAAACACCTTTTCTCTCGTTCTATGCATCACCATCTTAACACAATACCGATTTAAAATACGAGTTTTAAAATTATAATATATTGATAAAATCTAAAATATATTAGTTAGATTTTTTAAATGAAAGTTTAATTATCTTTATCGAAACTTTGGAGTTACTCAAAGATGCAGTTTAATGATCTGGCCCTAATAATGCGTATTTGAATTCTTGATGGAAACGACTTTTTTTTTGTAAGTTACTAAAGAATCCTCCACCTCCTGAATTCAAACAGGTTAATTACAAGTCGAGGAAGTAGAAAGTTCCTTTTGAGAAGACGTCTAGATGGAAACCTCAATATTAGAGTTTGGTAGTGGCATTCCCTTGAATTTATAACGCTCAAAAGTATGGAAAAGAGAAGAAATAAATTGTTCCGTCTTACTTCAAAAAGCAATTTATCTAACTCATGTCGTTTTAAGCAGCTCTTAGACAGTAAACTTTAGAATTTTTTTACCTTACCTTTATTCTACTTCACGATAAAATAAAAGGCATTATCTTACATTTATCTCAGGTTTTTATTTTACACAATGGGCTTAACAATCTATTAATATTATGAAATATCAGAGAAGACTTAAAAAAAATCAATCACAACCAATTTAACGCCATTTTTAGTACTTTAATTTTCTTTCAGATCATTAGGGAAAATATTACATGTTTTTTTTTTGTGAAAAAGTAGTGTTTAGGTTTTATCACAAAGGTTATTTAACAGCTTAATCGTTGTGTAAAGATAAGAAGTATAATTAAGGAACTGTACCTACATTTTCATGGAGAGAAGATGGTAAAACCACAGAGACACGTCACATGTGTAAAGTCACCTCTAAATGCACCTGGCTGAGATTTGACCCTCAAAATAACCCATCAGTGACAAAGTAGTATATTAAGAGCTTGAAACTTTAGACTCACCATACCAATTCGGTGGACTGATACATCACCTTACAACTTACTATATTATTATGGTATCGAAAATATTTAAAGTTTTATTTTGTTTAAAAAAATATCACCTTTATAAATAATTTAGTGTGTATGTAATCCCATCTTTTATACTATATATTATTTAAAAAAAATATGAAACAAATAACTCAATATTTTTTAAAATATTAAATATTATAACAAAATAAAAAAATAAAAAATTACGAAACATTAAAAAAAATATTACCTTTATTAAAAATTGTGTGTGTATTTAACCCCATCTTTTAGACTAAATACTTTGACTAATATAAGGAAATAAATAAAGAAATTTCGAAACAAATAACAGAAAATTATTTAAATTTATTTCCTACATATTTAACCAAATTATTCTATTAAAAAAGATCCGGAGCAACAAATTAACTGTGTGAACATGCGCATTGAATATTTAAGAAGCGACCTCTTAGCTTTGCTTTGACTCTTAAAATGATCCTTCACAAAACTTAGTTTGACACATCTGCTTTAGGCCACGTGACTATCCATGTAGATTTTACAATGTATTCTTTTCGTGACTGGTGGAAATTTATTTGCAAATAATATCTAGTATTATAATATTATCTGTAATTGTTTGGGAAATGTAATTATTTTTAAAAGTTTCAATCAACAGTTTCAGTATTTAAGCCAATTTTGATAATATACGTATGGTGTTTTATTTTTATAGATAAACTAAATAAACTGGATTTTGAAAATTAATATTTACTAAATGCACCGCCGTATTTTTTGGAGAGAAAATGGGTAGACCAAAAATGGCTTACATAAACTGCAATTAATTTAGATAAAGAATTTAACTCCAAGCTACCTAGTTGAATTCGGTCAATTTAACTTTGTTGACAAGATTTTAAATATTATGATAGGCCCTATTATAATTTATTTAAGAAATTTTATATAGACAAATCTATTTTTCATCTGAATTTTTATATTTTTGATTATTTATAAATGTTTACTAAGTTTATTTATGATAATACTTAGATTGTTAAGAGAGTACAAATATTTTTAGACATTATTAATAATATTGAAATATAGTTTAAAAGTGACACCTGGACATGGAAATTGAACCCAGGACCCGGTGAATGGCTGTAATGCGTAACAATAATAATTACCATTAATTGAAAATATTATTCAATGGTGGGGGAGTGGGAGGTTTAAATCAAATAACATGCTCAATTGTACTGTACAACACGTATCGGCTATCCGCATTTAATTACACTAATGAATAGAGATAATGATGATATAATTAAAATAAAATGAGTCGATAAATGGTGATCAAGTGAATTTTAACTATTTTTTTTATTTAACCAAATAATTTTTAAATATAAATATATGAACCAAATTATGTAGCTAAAAATAAATCACTTTAATTATTTTAAACATATATATATATATATATATATATTTCTCAAACAGTTGGTATTTGTTGAATTAAAATACATAAAAGATATATAAGTAGTATGTAGTACATAGAGTTTATAAAAAAAATTGTCATCCTATTTTTTTTAATGTGTCAAAAGAAAAGTATTTTTTATTGTAGGTAATTTAAAAAAATCATCATAACTGAGGATAATTTTTTTTAGATTTATCATTAATTTGACCTTAAACAATATAATACATTATATTAATTTTTATTTTTATCAAGAAGTATTTTTAAATGGTTGGTAACTTTCACTTTTATTTAAATTGCTAACATAAGTATATAGAATAATTTGGTTAAATATTGGTAAAACAGTTTTTTTATTAAGACTCCTCGAGCAAATAACCTAACAATAATGTTACACCAACAACAATACACATATAAGTTAAGCCTACCTGAAAATATTTTCCTTAATTTAAATTTGAGTTTAATACTTTTGAGTTCATATTGAAATTTGTTCCAATAACGATTTTTTTTTCCTTGGAAGATAATTTTAAGAACATATTTTATTTAGCTTAATACGAGAATATCCCTGAGCATAAGACATATACTAATCTCAAGTAATCATTTATTTTATTTTAACATAAGCCTTAAAGAGTAAAAGGATTTAATATTACAACACTCTTAAACTAATTTAAACAAAATAAACAACTTATAAAACACCTCAGTAATTATCTCACATATAAAAATTTAAAAATCTTATCTTTAAAATAAACCTAATACTTCAAATATATGTCTATATATAATTATAATACGAATAAAAAATTAAGCTCAAGACTTCCAGGTTTATTAATAAACTCTGTAGTACTAAGATATTATAGTCTGTCTCCTAAACAGGGTATTTCTTAAATCACAATTTAAGGTGCTAAGTCTGATAAGCGAAATAGTGAAAGTATTAGCTACTGAGCCATCCTAAATCAGCATGCACTCACTACATGTAAGCATACACCTGAAAATATATTATTACTAATAAATCAACTCATTAGCCATGTCACATTATATGTAGTTTGCAGTTATTTACAAACTATCATCATCACTCTGTTTCCTGTGCCATAATATACTTAGTATTTTCAGCGTTCACTTCTAAATTTATTTCATTAATGAGTTAAGATATTTAGGAACAATTTTAACAAGCAATAACGATATTAAAATAGAAATTAGGAAAATAATACAGAAGAAAAATGCATGATATTACTCGGTAAGTAAGTTGTTGATATCTTGCCTGCTGTCAAGGAATGTGAAACTTAGAATATACAAAAAAAACTATTTTTCTCTATCGTTGTGAAACATGGTCTCTTTAATTAACATGACGAAATAAAATTTAAGGTGTTATAAAATACGGTGCTTAGGAAGACATTTGGTCCAAAAATGGATGAATATATGGGGGATTGGAGGAATTATATAATGATGAGTTACACATCCTGTACTCATCACAATACATTTTTGGGATAATAAAATCTGGTAGGTTACGGGGGGAATGACGTGCAACGCTAATGGGAGATTCTAGAGCCGTGTTCAGGGTACTGACTGGCAAACCAAATAGGAAGAGAACATTGGAAAGACCCAGACGAACCAAATAGGAAAAGAACATTGGAAAGACCCAGATGAACCAAATAGGAAGAGAACATTGGAAAGACCCAGACGAACCAAATAGGAAGAGAACATTGGAAAGACCCAGACGAACCAAATAGGAAGAGAACATTGGAAAGACCCAGACGGAGATGGAAAGATACCATGAGAACGGACCTGAACGAGATAGGGTGCAATGAGGTGGACTGGATTTAAATAGCTCAAGATAGAGATTGGGTGTAATGAGGTGGACTGGATTCAACTAGCTCAAGATAAGAATAGGATGTAATGAGGTGTATTAGATATAACTATCTCAAGATAAGGATAGGGTGTAATGAGGTGTATTAGATATAACTATCTCAAGATAAGGATAGGGTGTAATGAGGTGGACTGGATAAAACTAGCTCAAGATAAGAATAGGATGTAATGAGGTGTATTAGATATAACTAGCTCAAGATAAGAATAGGATGTAATTAGGTGGATTGGATATAACTAACTCAAGATAAGGATAGGGTGTAATGAGGTGGACTCGATATAGCTAGCTCAAGATAGTAATAGGTGGTGTACTTTTGTAAGTGTGGCAAAGAACTTTCGCGTTCCTAATCCCATAGAATAAGTGAGTAATTAATCAACGGGGATAGAATCAGGGACAGTTGTATATAAAATCAGTCGCACCCTTTTTCTTTTACCAATAGGACTATAAAGTGGGTTTAAATTATGTTTAACTATCACAGAATGCAAAAAAATGAACCTTCCTGTTAAACAAGTACCTACTAAAAATAAGGAATATATAGTATAATATTTGTGTTAATGACTTAGAATATTCTATCTCTAATCGGTAGGCACGTGGACTAAATGCAAAGTGCGTCTAGTTTGGTTTGACAGTGACGAGGAGTTCGGAATCCTAATCCTAGCCAGGCGTATTGAAGATGGCGTTCTTTATTATTATTATTATTATTATTATTATTATTGGCACCACGTCTTACTACCCGTTCGGGTTATACGCACTTAGACTAATATTTAATGGTAGGGTGATAGTGATATTAAATGGAGGACCTACAGTTTAACGTGGGATCCGAACCACGGTGGAGACCTGGAATTCCACACATTCACAAGTTGTGATTAATACACGTATTGTCAGAGGTGAAGGAAGGGTTTGGTAATCAGATAAATCTGTACCAGGACCGAGGATTGAACCCCGGACCCTCAGCACAGAAGTCTGACACCTTACCTCTAGACCACCATGTCACCACGCGTTCCTTATTGTTTCCCCTTCCTTTCCCCCTCATGCAGATTCCAGTGCATATACTTATTCTACTTACCTACTTCCGGCCTCCTTAGAGTAATTAATTATGTGTGACTTGACCAGGAGGCAGTAAGTCGAAGATAAAAAATAAATACATGTATGTAAAACTAAATATATGTATATGTGTGGACTACTTCCCGATAAAAAAAAAACTTGTATTCATTTTTGGCAATTACATTTTAGCTGATAGGGAAATGAGAATCCACGGTTTTTGACAAAGTTCACATCTAGTCTCGTCGTAGCCAGTGATACGCTAACACACCTCTCTTTAATTCGACGTTATTGATATAAAATAAACACAATGCGGGGATATAACAATGTACTTTTTTTTATATTTCCATTTATTCACAGTAAATTCTCATGTTTTAATGTGTAACTTCATTGTTTTAACTTCGGTATAAATATTCTTCTCCTTTTTTAAATTACATTACCACTCATGTTAATGAAATATATGTTATTTATATAAAATGAGTTTTTATATCACCCAATAGATTTCTAAGAATAAACTATTTTAGTTAATAATATTAACATAATAGTTTATACTATTCCTTATAAAGTTTAAATGACAATAATGATCTATATATAAATTTATATATTCTTAAAATTCTTCTCATAATTTTATTTATGAGAATATTTAATACATTATTTTTACAATTAATGATTATCGTATTTTGTACAAAGAATTAAACTACAGCTACTTTTACTAATGATACAATAAGTGCATGCCCGTGATTTGAATTTAAATATAATATTAAATTTCAATCAAAATATCGAGAGACACACAAATTAAATGCTTTTCTTTCTAAAATAAATAATATATATATTACAAACCTAATATAAAAGTTCGACTGAAAAATATGTCAGAAGGTTGAAGAGTTAATTGAAATATCTAAACAACAGAATCATGGTAGATTAGTAGTTTAGAAAATTAATTTCTCCAGAACTCATCTTCCATTTACTGACCCAAATAGGGTGAGTGTTCAAGACTTACATTTATTTCTGAACCATTTTACTTGAAAGATTGTAATCTTATATATTATTATTATTATTATTATTATTATTATTAGCAACGCGTCTTATTACTCGTTCGGGCTATACGCACTTACGCTAATGTGTAATGGTAGGGTGATTGTGAGATGAAATGAAGGACCTACAGTTTAACGTGGGATCCGTACGTGGGATCCGAACCACGGTGGAGGCCTGGCATTCCCCACATTCACAATTTGTGATTAATACACGTCTTGTCAGAGGTGAAGGAAGGCAATCAAATAAATATGTCCCGGGACCAAGGATTGAACCAGTACCACCAGTACATAAGTCTGACACTTTACCCCTAAACCACCAGGCCACCTATGCAATCTTATAAAAACTGGACAATGTATTTGTTTGTTCATTTTACACATTTTCAAGTGAAAATTATACGTATTTATAATTTAATACACCCTATTGTCAAATTCTGGTAAAAATATATTTCAAATTTCTAAAAATAGTGATACATAATATATTAAATTAAATGATTAATTATAAGGTAGCATAATCTTATCAAAAATAGTATATAATTGTTATAATTTGTGTTTAAAATATGATTATTCCTATGTTATTACTATAGTTAAACACAACCTCATATATTAGAAATAAATACCGTATTCTTATTTTATGAACCACCAACAATTTCATAGATTATAAATTAAGGAACTGTCTTGTAAAATATAGGGTTACCCGGAAATACATTTTTAAAACTTTTTAAATGTACTTTTTTTTAACCCTCGTAAGTTTTTTTAGGGTCCAAAAATACCCATGGTACCATTGTATGGGTACTAAAATAGAATAATAATATAATTAACATATACAACTAACACAAAGTCTTAATTATATTTTATTTTTTAACGAGTTAAGACGTATAAAATGGAGCAACATTAAGGTTTAGATCGGTAATTCTACTTTTGTTTCGTTTATGTCTAATATTAGAACAAATTAAATAATTCGATTAACTAAATTGAATTAGATTAAAATAATGTTAGCTATTTTACCCTAAGACCCTCGTCCAATGTGACACTGAAAACTGTTATCCTTTTACTTAACATGATAAAAAAAATCTATGGACTTAGATCCAAACTCAAGCTTTATATAAAGGGAATTCCTTCTTTTTTTTCTGTGGTTACTTTTATAGGAAGATGGCGTCTATAAAACTGTTCTGATAATATCCCCCTGCAGTAGTTCGTTGAGAGATAACGAATATAGCTTCGTGGTCGTTTAGCTTAGAGTAGCCTTTTGCCAGTGACCACCAGCAAAATCTAGACTTTACCCTCTTTTACATGAAGCCGGGATTTTCAAGATAGGAACACTTTCACACAGGAAATACGTGTTTTTTATCCTACTTCTGTTCTACTTTTCAACTCTCTTTTAGTCCTTCTATATTTACTGTTACCAGTTTTTCTTTCTGGCTTTGCTAACTTCACTTGTTTTTTTTCTTTATATACATATATATATAATGTAACTCTTTTTTGTCAATTTTATACAAGATTTTCCATGCTGGTTTTCTATCACTGTGAAAAACTAATTTGAACTGATAAGACTTCCTTCTCGTGAAAATGTATTCAGACCATACTGATTTTTAAATGTATAAAGTGAATATGTTTACAGTTTTATTCATAAATGTTTCTGTTCCCATAATAGTAAGCAGTAAGCGGTTATAGTGAATTACCATAATTATAGTGAACACGTCTTCGATACCACCATAGAGAAATCCTTTCTCTATAATACCACCTGGTGGTATTTGTTTGAAGGTTAATTCTTTTGTAAAATGACTACAATGTCTGCTTTTATTTTATGTTTTATACAGGACATTTTTTTTTAAGTATTAGAATCTTATTTTTGAGCCATTCTAATAGATTAATTTTAATATCTAAAAAACTTGTTAAAGAAATTATTTTGGTTGTTCCTTTCCCATGAGCTAACTGGTGAAAATCATATTTCTTCAATATAAAATCAACCCTAATCTCAAAGTGATCTATCAAATAAGTGTTTTAAATATTTTAAATATATTTAATTTTCATTCACTAGGATCGGTACGTAGAATTAAGCATATTTTCATTAAATTAAAGTAATTTGGATTTCATGAATATTTATTTACCTCATTAAATAGATGAACCTAAATATTAGGAGTATAAAATCAGTTTGCTAAATCAGAGTATGAAATTTTAATCAATTTAATGGACATTGAAAATTAAATTTTCAGAAAATGAGGAAATCTATTTAAAATATATATATGGGTTGTATATTTAATGTATGTGCTAGCTATAGTGTGTATTAGCACAATTCTAAAATAAAGACGAATAAATCTCAGTTCGATTTATCACTTAGAAAAAAGGAAGTAAAACCAATTTCAGGAAGAAACATCTCCAGTGCCCTGTGTGAATTGATAGCGGAACCATTGAAAAAGTAGGCAGGTGCACTTTTAAACTACTTGTCAAACACAAATGAACCAATTTTCAAATATTTTTGACTAATTTATATAATAGTTATTATTATTATTATTATTAGCACCGCGTCTTACTACCCATTCGGGTTATACGCACATATATATAATAGTTTTTATATATTTTGAACTATACCTTAGCGAACAACATTACTTAGCTGAGTAGTGTACTATGAATATAAAAAAAGAGCCAACTTAACATCAAATGTGGGTATTCTTTAGTGGGTATATTTAAAAACAGCCTCTAAAAGGGGGAATTATACATTTGTCCTAAAAATTTTGATTGTATTTATTTAAAAAGAATATTAAAGTTGACACACAAATATGTGTTCTATCAGAATTAAAAGCATTATGGATATTTATGCCATACTATAAATTTGCCAGAGATAACTTTATTTAAATTAATGTCAGTGTAAATGTATGGAAACAAGAATATAAATTATTTCTTTCTCATTTAAAAAACTTCTGAAAAGTACTCATATAAATTTCAAAGTTCACAAATTATACTAATTATAATCTTTATGAAGCAGTGCATTAGACGTGTAACATAAAAATGTTTGGAGAAATAGTTAAACTTCCATTGATAGACACGATAGTGTCACGTACAAAAAAGGGATATTTTATTTAAATAAGCGTCTTATTGATAAGCGACTTAACCCGTTAATTAAGCATTCCTTTATTTTATGTATTACAAATTTTAAATACAAATGTATGAATATGGATAAACAAAATATTTTGAAACGCTATACATTTCAGTACTGAGTATATTACTGACTGTTTATACTATCTTAAACTTATATTTACTTTAGTACACAGGATAAAGTGTATAATGTTATATAATCAAATAAAGATGGTATTGAAAAGTGTTTACTCTAGTATGTAAGCACGGAATTAGCAAGCAGGAATCACACTACTACCCAAACTAAACTAGTCAACGTCTAGCCAGTTTTTTATTAGCGTATAACAATAGGATTTAAAATTTCACATTTAATTAAAATAACTTATTTTAACATGTATTCAACATCATGGTAATAGATATAAAATTTGTATTACACCATTATTTATTTAGGGAGGAGATTTAGAGCACAACTGTGAGAATCCCCACCGATGCATTTACCCTGAAGATGGGCACATCATTTGAATACGCAACCACTGATATATCTCTTCATGCCAAAATACTCTCCATTGAGTTATGAAAGATGATTTTTGTCGGTTTGCTTTAAAATAATGCAAATATTGTGTTCATTAAAAAAATAATATATTTTATTCAATTATTTTAAAATATGGGGTAAACATATTAGTTAAATGAAAAATAAAATAATGTAAGCCTCTAGTGTTTTATAATTAATAAGTACTGTACAGACATCCCTTACATGTTAGGCAAGAAACTGTGCACGTAAAAAAAAGCAATTGATCGGAGGAATTATATAGACTTGTGAATTTAGGAGAGTAAAAACTCACAAAAATTAACAAAATTATGTTATTAATTTACTAAAATAGTACTTGTTTTTCATGACGTAATATACATTACAAAGATAATATTATTAGTTAGAGGCACCAATCCTTAAACAAATAATTTTAAATTCAATTTAAAATATTATTACCATAAATAAAAGTCTATAATTTTAAAGAATATAGAATTCAAATTTTGATTTGAGATTAGTGAAAATAATTAAGATTTAAATTCAGGATTCTGACATGATAAATATAGGATTCATGCCATCTTTAATATTAAGTAATCAATTAGATTAAAATGGCTGTACATTACATGTAGTTAATACCATTTAAACATTTCACTTCATAAAATATCTAGCACGTTTAAACGTTATAAATTTAATATAAATTAGTTAAAATATTATTAATATTATAATACAATATATTGCTAGATATTATAGTAAGGTCATCTTTGGGGATATAATTTCATAAATTAAACTGAAATATTTCATAGAAGGTGTTTAGATAATAAAAATGGAGAAAGAAAGTTTCAACCGTCAAATAGAAACATACTTAATATATTAAAATATATAACGATTAGCTAATAAATATAACCCTGTTGTAGAACCATTCAATAGAATATTAATCCAATAAGCAAACAATCTTTATTATAAAAGCCTCAAACATAAGGATTCCTTTAAATAGTGAATTTTCTTTAAAAACTTTGTCTATAAACCTAGTCTAAAGCGAGTTTCATTTCAATCCAGGCAACATTCTGGGAGAATTCCCACAAACATTGTTTATTATGTATTCGCCAATAGCCCGAGGGGGACGACATATTAATATTTGATGTGTTTATACAATCGACCAGCATCACCTGCGTAGCTCGTAGGTAAACTTCATTTGATATGAACAGCAGAAAGCTTACCTTGTTTGTATCCACTATGGTGCAACCTTAATGATAGTTACATAGTAGAGTCTGTCAAGGTGAGACTGTAAGCCTTCACTGTAAAGAGATTATACATACATCATTTCAATGGGTATGTGGGGGGTGTAAAACCTCATTTTTAGTGGGTAGTAAGACTTTCGGGGCACACATACTGTATGCGGTCATGTAATATCCTGTTTATTATTAAAAGTTTGTTTGCTTCTTTTCTTTTGCCACAAATCATCTCGTACATATCTGATAAAGAATGTGTGTGGGTTCATCGTTGGGTTACATAAAGCTAACGATTTAAAAATAAGCTAGATGGTACCTTATTAAAATATAGTTTGTGTGAGCATATTTTAACTAAGTTTTTGAGAAAAATAAAATAAATTTGGGGTGGACATAGTTTCATAGTATCGTCCAAGTGAGATTAATCTAAGCCAGTTTGAGTTACATGTACCAGTAAAATACAGTTTTATTATAAAGAGCCACTTCTAAAATACAATCATATTTATTTGTGGTTAAAATTGATAACATTTTATTAAATTATGTTATTTTATAGGAATTTATATTATTTATCATAAGTGACAGCAGAATATTTTAATAATCGGACGTATTAAAATAGAGCTAGTAACTGTTTTAGCTCTTAGCTAAGACTCTTCCTATCAAAATTGGACTGTAGCATAAGTGGTGTTTAACGCTAAGCTTCGTCCACAGACTCAGTCTACCTAAGATCCTTAGTTCGCAGTCCGTAATAGATCGCCTTGATAGTAACAAAGTCTGTTCTCTGTACATCTTGATTTACACGTCCGCAACATTTCTTGAGTAGTGCAGAAATTCACACGCTGTATGTTGACACATGATGCATTGCAACACAAACTTAACATAGCTGATTCTCAAAGTATTTTATAAAGATATATTTTAGATAATTGTCGTGATAAATGCTTTCAAATGATAACGCTGTGTCTTGGCACAATCCAATACATTGATACACACGCTTTACATTAACGAATTGTTTCAAATCTTCTCGCTAAATAGGGATGGGCTGTGAAATCACAACCTGCTTCTTTGCCACTGCTCCTCTGACGTCACATTAACAACCTGTTCCTGACAAACGAAAGGAGCTGTTCCTTTTTGTCACTGGTCCGCGGAACAAATACGCACTGTAACATGTCCCGGAGTAACCTTGCTCCTCGTCTCTGTCACAGACAGCGCTGTAACAGGTCCAAAGTAGCCTTGTTACTTATTATCCGGAGATATTTTGGAGCAGTCGTACAGTGGAAAGGAAGTGGATACTTTGTGTTCTTGTCACAGCGCTGAGATCAGGTCTGGCGCAACCTTACTTATCTATTATAGGCATAGTTTAGAGTTGGTTTGAGGAGTCACAAATTAGTTTTGAACGGAAAAGGTTTCTTAGTACAAAATATTATTTCCACAATACAAGCACAATATGTGATGTATTCTCACAATAAATTGTTGTGTTGATGATTGACATTGAAGGTTCCTGCTTGGTGATAAAATTATTTAAGGCAAGGGTCAGCAATCTACGTCCCACTGACTGGTTTTATCTAGCCCACAAAATATTTAGAGAACAAACAATTTGTTCAAAACATGGACTTAATAACTAATTACTACATGGGAAATGTAAAATTGAACTATTTTTTGTTCTTCTTTTTTTGCTTTACTTTTTTTTTAAATTAGCCAAACTGTTTTTTAAGCCCCATATGACCCACGATAATAAAAAGTTTGCCAACCTCTGGTCTCTGGCTTCACTTTCACACTAGACTGGACTGCGGATGGCAGGGAGAGTAAGGTTCTATTCCAGTTGGGTGCACTGAGGGTGATTTTCCTAAACGTTTTTAACTCTTATTCCAAACAAATGTAAGTGCACTTCCTCTAGAATCAACCATCTTCATCTCTATCAAATTGGCGTGATTAGCATAAATGCGTACAAACCGAACAGGTAGTAGACGCAGTGCTAAAAATAAACAAGGTTGGGAATAGGTACTAATATAGTGACTGTGACAAAAAGGAGCAGTTTTTACCATCCCTATAACAAAAAGCCAACGATGCTCTCTGCTAGCTTCTGGCTGCACAGCGCATGCGCTGTCATAGGCCCATGCACTATGATTAGATATGTTTGTTTTTGAGATTTGGATTGGTTCTCCCTTGTCAAAGATCTCAAACAGAGCGCGCAAAGTAGAGATTAGTTGAACTTCAGCAGAACGGCTCGCGCTGACGAGGCAGGAATTTTGTGATTGGCTTAGAGCCCATCACGTGACCACGTTTCTGTTCTGCGCTTTTTTTTTTTCGTCGAACATATGAATACAGAGTAAGACTTCATAGAATGTGTACCAACTTTAACTTTCTAAGGATTATCGTTAAGGACTTTTACGGGCAAACAATAATTAATAGGTAAACAAATAAATGAACATAAATTTACCGTAAGTGTTGAATAGAAAGCATCAGTGACTGTAAAGGAAATGGTTTACATTTTATGAACTAAACAATTCTTTTAATTGATTTATTTCTCATAACGATTTCTGGACAACTTGATTATAGGTTATTTTTATTTTAAACAAAGAAAATTAATACAATACTTAAAAAAAATCCAGTTCACTCCTCACTAAGCTTCAAACCTTACCTAAATGGTCAGCTTGTAACGAACCTAACGCTTTTGTGTGTGTGTGTGTGTGTGAATACGGATAAGGGTTGGTCACCATTCTATTATCGACCGTTTCTGTGGTTTAGTGGACAGATTTCCTGTCTACAGATCCAGAGGACGTGGGTTCGATCTCCAACGCTTCTATATTTTTGTGAAGAAGTATGTCTGAAACGAGGTCAACTCAGCTTCATGAGGACTAATGAGAAATTAGTTTAGCGAAAAGGTAGTGGCTCCGGTATAGAAAATTGATATTAATGGCTGAAATGTTCATTATGTTGAACATTTGACACCTTATATCCACAGATGTTGATCCCATATTCATAAACAGATGGTGCCTGCTTGATCAGTATAGCTTGATTGCCTGATGAAGCCAAGGAGTCTTTTTTCTATTATAGTTTTTTCTCACACACGAGAAATTCAAAACATATGTATTTACAATTGATTACCAGCCAGCTAAAATTAACCAGCCATTAACCACAATATGTTGTATATTATATAATCTAAAGATATAGGTTGGAAGGGCGTTTTTCAGGTAATATGTCAGATGGGCAATCAAATTCCCGGATGAATATCACCCAGTGCAACCCATCCGGGTAAGGAACCTCAGATTCTGGGCCAGAGCAATGAAGTAATTAATCATATATAATAGGTTTTTTTCAGGACGGAACTTTAATAAAATATCAAAAATCCACCCTCAAGAATGATAACATTTTACTTCGTTGTTAGCATTATTTTATATGTATTGATATCATCTATCAAAAGTGACAGACACATGATTTGTCATATCGTTTTAGTAAATTTTACAACTGTCAAAAAGTATCTGCATAGATAAACTGGACTGTAGTCAAACTGTGGATCTATACAACAGTAGGTGACGTGGTGGTCTAGGGGTAAGTTGTCGGACTTCTGTGCTGGGGTCCGAAGTTCAATCCTTGGTCCCGGCACAGATTTATCTGATTACCAAACCCTTACTTCACCTCTGACAAGACGTGTATTAATCATAACTTGTGAATGTGTGGAATGCCAGGCCTACACCGTGGTTCGGATCTCACGTTAAACTGTAGGTCTTCCATTTTCATCTCACAATCACCCTACCATTACACATTAGCGTAAGTGCGTATAACCCGAACGGGTAGTAATACGCGGTGCTAATAATAATATACGACAGTAATAAACTTTAAAGAATAATCTTCCTGCTAAATATTATATACTTAGATAAGTCCAGTACCATATTGTTCTTAATGTAACAAAATATCCTCAACTCTACGAAATATTCCAACATATTCTCTCAAATATACGACAATCCAAACCACATAAAATACAAAGTCACGGCTCTCTTCGCACATTAAGTATATAATTCATACGTACGCATTCACCGAAAGCCTTCACCATATACATACTCTTTTTCCCCCCTTCCCGGGTTAGGGCTTCACGCATCTCGGTGCTATTTTATAGTAGTGCTCTCAACCTCTGTCATATTTGATTTACACGAGAATAGGGAAGCTGATAAAATTCTGGTGAATAAACCAACCTCTTCCTCTTGCCGGTAATGGCTGGCGGCAAACAATAGTTTGATGCTGTGTGGCAACTTACGGTGGGGGGTCAAGGCGTACAGATTTAGATGAGGGTGGATCATTATAAATATGGTGGACATAGCCTGATAGTGGTCAGAGCTCCTGGCTGCTGACTTAGAGGTCTCGGGTTCGATTCTCGGCTGTTAACGAGAGATTTTTCTTGAAAGGGGAATACTTCACATGGTCACCAGGGTTTGGTTAATTAGTCTTGAGTTAAGATCTTCATTGGTTCCACACTCTCATATTCCCTATAATCCTTCCTTCGCCTCATCGGGACATGGAAAGAGCCTTCATAGAAAGGATGTATGATTAGTATATTCGGGAATCCCCTGGGCAACGGTTCATTAGTACTGGATAATCTTTACACAGAAACTGAGCTACAGATTTATATAGCCCAGACACGCCATTATTATCATTATTGTGGGGATGGGTCCGACACTATAGCTCAGTCAATAGCGTGTCTGCCTACTGAGCAAAAAGTCCCGGGTTTGATTCCCGGCATGGCCTAAAAGTTTATAATTGGTGAAAATGTGGGTTTACCCTTTCACATTGATAAATTGACGGCCGGAGGATAGATGTTGTGCCTGTCCTAGCCTTAAGTTATATTATAAGGCATATGACGCTACGACAGGCCTAAGCTGGGAACAGTAATGAATGTAATGTAATTAAGAGGATGACGTTTCTCTAATTGCTGTTTCCCTACAGCCTCCTGGTATATGCCCAGGTTAAAATGTTCATTATTTACGCTAAGTAGGTTAGAAATGTATTCGAATTTGGCGTGAAGTAGGAGTGTGAAACCATTTAGGGAAAAAATACCCTCAATACACCCAAACGGGATTCTAACACCAATCTCCCTGTCAATATCAATTCAGCCTAACATAATAGTGATGCGTTTGATCACGTGACTAACGATGCGGGGTTTACACACGTAGTTGAAAACTACATACCTGCTTAGGTGGCCGCTCTCACAATAGACTGTAATAACCTTGTACAGGGAAAGATCAGGGCTTGAATTCCGGTTGTATGTACTGAAGGTGATGTTTTCTAACTGGTTTCCCACTCCCCCTCCAAGCAAATGGGGTACACTTCCTCTAAATTCAAGCTTCCTAATTCCTAACATATTTTCTTGATTAGTACATATGCGTACATCCTAAACAGGTAATAATACACGATGGTAAAATAAGGAATAATACACTAATGAGGATAGCTTGGTCGGTCGGTCAGCGCGTAAATTCGAACATTCAGGGTTTAAAACCCTGTCAGGATGTAATTAATTTACTATACTTACACAATTATTCCGAAATAAAATTATCTTAAAAATACGTGATTAAATATGCCATTATTACATTACAAAAAATAGGTATATAAAACTGCTATTCGGATCTGGGAAATAAATTATAGTTGTAGTTATTAAGGTTTTTTTAATTATTTATTGCATTAAACACAATTAGTATATATTCGTGGTACACTTAAGATATTTACTTTTTCATTAATTATACAGTTGCTGTAGAAAAAATAAATAGTAAATAAATAACTTTATTTAAAAAAAAGTGTTCTACTGTATTCATTATAAATTTATTGCATTCAGTCAAGTGTTAAATTAATTATCCATAGTTTGGTTGTTAGTTTGCCATTTAATTATGTTGGGGCTAAACTACCAATGAGCTTGTTAGGTTTAAATTATGATCAATATCGGCGTAAGGGCTCACCATATACTGGATTGTCAATGACGCGAGGTCAAAGTTGAAATCCCAGCCGCGTACACTGGAGATAGTGTTTATGTATATATTAACATCATGTCACATTACCCGTTCGGGGTGTATGCATATGCATTAATAAAACTACTCTAATGGGTAGGGATGAGTAATGTTTAGTTAAGAAAAAGTGTAACTGCATTTGCGTGTAGGTAGAGTAGAAACCCATTTTGTAAAAAAAAAAAAANAAAAAAAAAAAAAAAAAATTTAAACAGGATCTAGATCCTAGCCCTTATTTCCCCATCATGAGATGGTTATTCAAATGTGATTTATCGCTTTGGTTTTCTCTTCTCTTCTTCACACTGAATCGGGTGCATATATAACATTTATAGCTATGCTACTCCCTAAGGGAATAGGTTGTGTTTAGAATCTTGAGCGTATACATTAGGGGTGGTTTTCAACATGTGAGTCATCTATTCTGTTTTCTCATACTCACTTCACACTAATGAAACTGAACTTTATTTAAGACCACCATCCTCAAACCTAATCCTACTTCATAGCTATGATATTTAACGAACTAACGAAAATAAATTGTTGATAATTGGGTGCGTTTACATAGACCGATAATAATACTTATGAACACAGAAATCGTTGTATACCTTATATGCCACTTCACAAAAATTGTGACATTTTTCTGCTTATATTTTTTACAAATTTTCTCAATTCCCATTTCATCACCACTAATAATTTTCTATCACCCCTACCTATTTAGCTTTTGTTTTCACTTGCTTAAAATTGATGTTTATAAAACAACGCAAATCTCAACTGGAGATCAGTGATAATGTATGGACTAGATAAGTCACCTTGCTTAAAGGGTTTCAATAATATCTTAAACCTTGGTGAGAAATAAAATATTTAGCATTAACAAATCAAATGTGTAAAGTAACAGTTTTGTATTATTTTATTTTATCCATCTATTAAGTTTTAATTATAGCTCACTAATAAATCTGTCTACGTCAGGTTGATTAACAATATCATAACTCACTTGGGTAAATGCTTAGTCTAACGCGCTACTCTCGCAGTATACTAGAATGCCAATGACGGGGCAATCAAGGTTCGAATCTTGGTCGGGTGTCCTAAGGGTGGTTTTTCAAAATGTGTTTTCACTCTCCCTCCACGCTAATGTGGGTACATTTTCTATAAATAAAACCTCCCTAATCCCTGAAACACTCAGATTAATTATTACATTAGCATATAGCTCGAACTGGTAGTAATACGTGATGAAGAAAAATAGATTACCCAGTCCTAATAACTTAGTCTTCAATTCGTAAACTCATGAAATCCTGAAAAATATAAGTGGCAAAGAAGAAAGACACGACAAATAAATCGCACGATATAAACACACAAACATTTTCATATTGTGTATTATGGCTCGGAAGAAAATTTTCAAAAATATGTTAGCAGTAAACTATCCTTAAATAGGTTTTCCTCATAAAAATAAAACAAATAGTCTTGTTAATCACAGTAAACACTCTTTGTATATATATTTTAAACCTAATTGTTCAAATATCTTCTCAAATTTGAAATGTTAGTAAAAAGGTAGTTTTAAACTTCCCTTAAATTATTTTTAATATGTAAAATAACAGATACCCATTTGAACCAAATCACTAGTGCCATTTTGAAAATACTCAAATTAAAAAAAAACAGTATTCATTAAGCTACCCTTAAAATAACCTTCCCCTCCTCAAACTTTTTTTTTGTCATTTCAAACACTCCCCAGAAATAGATTTTAAACAAAATGGTTAAAGTAATTTTCAAAACATTTCGATTTTTCAAAAATTATATTAGTAAACAACCCTTTACTCCACAAATGTCTAGTTTAGAAAAAACCTTAAAGTAATTATCAAAATTTTGTATAAAAAAATGACTTACTAGTTAATTATCAAGTTTGAAATAAATTCATCAAACCATTTCATATATGTGTCCATGAACATAAAGATGGAATTGTGAAACCCACTTCTTTTGTGTTCAGAACATACATAAATCTTAAATATTCATAATAATATCGAAGTCGAAAATTTTCAATATTTACATACTTGCTCTTGATATGAGAAACTGACCCACCTCAGTGACATAGTTAGATAATGCGCTAGTCGTGTTGAGGTAGACTACTGAGGACGGGGAGATCAAGGCTTGAATCTCGGTCGGGTGAGCTTGAATGGTTTTACTTAAATGGGTTTCCACTTTCCTTATATACAAATGCGGGTTCACTTCCTCTAAATTCAACCTTCCCAATTCCTAATCCATTAGCATAATTAGTATCTAAGCGTATAACCTGAACGGGTGTAAGATGCGGTGCTAAATAAAAAACATATTAGAAAGTAAAGAAAGGAGGCTTCTAATCACGCAACCTTACCACATATCTAGACCTTGGAAAGAAGGGATATGGTAGCTTTGCATCGCTTTGCGAGAGAGAGTCGAGGTATTACGTTAAAATCTTCTTCCTCCATCCCGCGACCCCCAAACCATCCCCTTTTACTTGGATTAGTGTTAAGCCTCTTCATTAAACGGCTCAATAGGGCAGGTTATTACATAAAGCGTGGGAAAGGGGTTGGGGATGTATGCTAAAGCTTTGTACGTTCACTCGATTTAATATTAGGTTAGAAAGGAAGTGGTATGCTTGTACGAAGAGTTATAGGTGTCATAAATATTAGACGCACATTTTCAAAGGGTACTTCGAATTCAAAATATAAAAGGCAAATGAAATGCGATTAATTTATTACGTTATCAAACATTGCGTATTGAGAATTGTATGTAGCATTAGTGTGCAAAACCGTCCATATTGATTTTTTAGGAAATGTACCCAAGTTTTCGTTAAGAGAAGTTGGTAAACAATGAATCAAGGTCAGCTTCAGTGAATCCTGCCGGAATACAAGCTTGGATCTCCCCATCACCGACAAACTAGGCTAAATAATACTAAATTTAGTCAACTTGCCTATTAGTATGAAAATCTGCAAATAAATATGATTTTTGGATCCGTTTAGTTTTTACCTTCATGTATTAACAAAATATCATTAAATATAAACATACAAGGGTTTTTGTTTTGTTTTTTGCTTTTTTAGTACTGCGTCTTATTATCTGTTAGGATTATACGCAGGTGTACTAATTACGCTAATAGTTTTAAGGATTATAAAGGCTATATTTAGAGGAATTGTAACCGCATTTTCGTGCTGTAAATTATTTTAATTATGAGAAGGTCCGTATGGAGGCGACCTCAAGATAATTAATTTAAATCAGTTGAAAAATGACACGTGTGTATTGATATTCGTTGAAATTAGCTTTAATTACCATATTGTATTGTATATACACTTGGCAGCGTGACAGCCCTTCCGCGTCGATTATGTTCTGTGGAATCAATGATAGTGCATGAGTGGCAGCCGATGATTACCACACATACATCACAGACTTTGCCTTCAACTATGAATTAAGAATGTTCTTGAATATGAGAAGAGTCTTGGGTATCTCACTAATACAGCATTTGTGCACTAAGACAAAGGTCTCGGGGTTCGATTCTCATGTCCAGGACTCATTTTTCAACTAATTTAAATTGATTGAAAATATCAATATGTTTAACATTTTCGTTTTTGAATTCATGTTGTCTTTTCCTTTTTTTTATAATTATAAACAAAAAAATTGTTTATATTATAATTAGTAAATACAATAACACTACAGTATCACTTGTTTATTCAAATAGCAATAATACCTGGGCACTGAGTTATACAGGATATTTCAGGATCACATAGGGTGAATCAGTGCAGATTCTATAAGCCACATGTGAGCTATTAATCTGTTTGATGCCATCAGAAACACAGCCACAGCTAATTTGTATCCTTAGCTTATTTTGTATATCCACCCAGTAAGGTGTTCGAGATTCGATTCCATCAAAGGAATATAAATAATTATTGGGTAAATTTGTGCCTCTCCTCTCTCAATGATTAATAATTATTTATTGCTGGGTACAGGATGTTACACTGGTCCTAGAGTTTGGTTAGCTTGTAAGTCATGCAGTGGTATTATACATTTATTTCAAAAAGTTAACTTTAAATACGCCCTTTTTTTTTAATTTGACGTTTAAAACTATTGGGGACCTTTCAGATATGGGCCTATGATTGTCAGGATGTGTCGTAGCCAAGGATAGGGGGTGGGGTGGTGAGTGGATATATGATTGTGTGGTTTCGTAATTTACATTCGGCTGGGTTATATGTGGTTTTTATTTGTACTACTATGTCTATTACAAAACGTGATGTTGATAAGTGATATTAAAAGATATTAAATAATTTAAAGGACTATTTAGAAGCTTGTGGCAGAACTAAGTATTGCAAGTAATGCTTAACCAATGACCTGAATGACCTCTTGGTGATCCTACATGTTTGATGAACGCTGATACCCTGGGCTCGGACGGTCACCCTCCAATACAGGTACTGATGTTCCGGTGTCCTAGCCCGCATAACCCCAAAACGGGCAGCGTGACCCCCTAGACTCGATGATGATTAGTCAGCCGTGCTAGCTGGGATCCTCTAATTTTTATTCTGCCTTCTGGCCTTGTTTACCTTGTTTATGTTGTCAGTGCATATGTTCTATTTGTTTACAAACTAATCCAAACACCTTGTGATACTCGTTTTGTTATTCACAATTCAGAGAACGACAATATTAAACAAGCACTCCTCAATTTAGGCCATGTGATTACACTTTGGCTATTAATGGGAATGGTTGCAAACTCATATTAGTAAATATAGGTAAGTAAAGTGGACCGGATTTACGGGAAAATTCTACTAACAAATAAGAATCAAAATGTTTGTATTTTTAGTAAACTGTGATGTAGATTATGAAACATAATAAAAACTTGTATGATATTATATATTATATCTTAAATTTGGAACTGAATAAAAATATATATTTAAATAGTAAATATTGAATGATTTTTAGCACCACATCTCAAAACCCGTTCAGTCTATACATACTAAATTCGCCAATGTTCTGTGGATGAGGAAGGTTTATTAAGAGGAAGTGTAGCCGCATTTGTGTTGAGGGAGAATATAAAACAATTTAGTAACATTCCCCCTCACTACACCAGACAGCTATTCGAGCCCCAAACTCCCCGTCATTGTCAGTCCAGTATATTGTGAGAGGGACGACTTAGACCATTCAACCTCCAAAATGGGTAGTAATGTACTTTTTTTTTTAAAGAAGACAGACACACTTCTGACTGAACTAAGAGGTCAAACTTTATTCACGGTAGAACGTGTTCCATTCGTTAATACAGCAACATTAACGCGTCGTTCTCAAAATTTCATCATCCCTATTCCTGGCCAAAGGATCATTAGGGACGAAATAATTTTGTTACGGTCAGTAGAAAACCCGTGCGTTAGAGAAATGTTTGCTTTCCTTATTGATATTGGCCTACTTTGAAACAGAGTGAGGCTTACGACCATGTAAATGTCATCAAAACATCCAGTTTCGAATTAAATGGACATCTCTTGTTTACTTATCAAACACCTTCCTTCAACCGTCGAATGATCATCTCGCTTCGTTTACCTGAAAGATAGCCATGATACATATTTACTAACGCTCGGTTTTATGGAGGGGAGGAGAGTAGTTTATCATGTTGATTATTTATCTTTGTACAGTTATGTACCGCTGACGTAGTAGCGCTCATCCTGAATTTGCCATAAATAACAGGTTGACAGGAGGGTTTGGTTTGACGAGACCACATTTCATTCCCACTGACAATAAAGTGGCTGTCAGGATATTTTTACTGTTTGTACCACAGAACAATATTTAAATTTCTGAGTTTCAACAACGATTTAAATTTTTTTTTTATTGCAATATAGATTTATTTGGTCTGACAGTTTGGTAAAAAAAAAATTATTTTTATCTAAGATATTTAACGTTCACTTTATAATTTTAAGCCCGTTTCCGGTAGTAGAAATTACGAGAAATGACTGGACAGATTTTGACAAACGATCATTCATTTTAAAGGTTAGGAGTCCAGGATGTCGGGAAAAATAGAAGTTTTCCAAGAAAACCCGATTTTCACAAAGAATGTTCTGTTTTTCATTCTATGTTTAATCATCATGTACACAGTTATTTGATGCATGGCTGTAAATCTCAAAATAAAATATATCTCTTTGGTTAGAAAATAATAGCTCGATCTTTATTTGTTGATCCAAATACATTACAATTTTCTATTTGGATGCTGGTCATAACACATCTAAATTGATATTCCTAAACTTGGAAAATACTATTTTATTTTTTACTGGAATGTTGTTATTGTTAATTCGCATTTAAATAAATAATATATACCATAATTAGAAAATTAAAAGGTTAAGTTGTTAAGTTCGTAAAAACCTTGTCTAAGTTTTGTTTCGTGCATAATAAAATGATGTTTAAATATGTTACGTTATGTATTATAAGCTCAAAAACGACCAAATGAACATGAATAGTGTTTTAA
>CABFVZ010001407.1:174030-203242 GCA_902151445.1 Timema monikensis | reverse complement strand
ATTTAAAAAATATATATGTAAGTCAAGATGTTTCCTGCTGATAATATGGTATTGTTTCAATTTTCTTATCTCTTTTAGTTTATTTACTAATAACACATATATTTCCGGACACTTAGACAGTGCCTTATTTTTGGAATGACCCATATCTTTCATTAATATTAAGGAATTTTAGTGCTTGGTTACTAAAACATACACTAAAACACTAAATAATTTTAAACCCCCCTCGGTGGGATAAGGCGTTAACCTCGTATGATATGGTTTGTTTGTGGTGTTCGAATCCCGGTTGGGTATACTGAATTTTTTTTCCTTAATAGTTTTCTCCTTTTCCTCCATGCAATTTTGGGTGTATTTCCTCTTGAACATACCTCTCTCATTCCTACCTCATTGGTGTACATATTCTAAAGGGTGCACAAAAACAACAAAAGTGAGCACGAGACATTTTTATGTCGGCATACTCTCATTTAATCAAGCTGAAGCAAATTAAATGTAAGCGTCCACCACACAAAGAAGGAGCGCTTTCTTATAAAGGTGGGGATGTAGGGGACGCGAGAAAAGGTCTGTGTGTTTGCAGTTTTTATAGAAAAATATGTTGTTGGTTAAAATCAATCAAATATTGCTTCAGTAAAAACATAGAGTTTAATTTTCTACACAGGGTGACCTGAACAGTTCTTGAATATCTGTCAAGTGTGGCCTGGAATTTAACGACAACTTTTTATCTTAATTTAAAAAGTTTGTCATCTAATGCCGCTATACTCATGACAGATACTCAACATTTGTTGATATCACCAGTTGAAGAAAATTAAGCTATTATGTTTGTTCTCAAGCAATATTTTATTTATTCAGGCTAAAAAGGAAAAACTGCAACAACACTGGCTTTTTTTCGCGTTCCCTCTATTCCCACCTTACAGATTCCCACGCACAATTCGTAAATGCGTAGAGCACAACTTACTCTGATCTATTTGGGTGAATAGACGTGGCCCACGGAACAGGAAGAGATTTAATGGGCTGCATTTTATTAATGGCTCGCAGAGGAATCCACTACACGTGGTAACTTGTCGGGACCATCTTGCACCCCCGTCTAACCTGTTAGGTAGCTGACTTGCTTGGTTCCTCTATGGCGTGGCTTCAGGTAAGCACCTGGAAAACATGAAAAAAGTCAGGGCATTTGGAGTGATGGGGAAACTCCAGGCAGAAATCTGGGAGATTTTAAAAAGTCACTAGCATTTTAAGGTATTTTTGAAATAATTATATCCAAAGGTTTTTATCTCAATAAATTAATGGAAAACAGTGAAAATAATGATAACTTTTCAAAGAAGTATGCTGGGAAAATTCATAATTTTTTGCTTGAAAACCTGGAATATTCTTGTAATTTCCAAACTTAGGACGTGTATCAACGTTCAGCTTGTAAGGTAGAATCATAGTCTAACTAGTCAGATTAGAACTCCTACTTTTCAAAGTAAGCAGTGTTCGTGGTCTATACAATGCTATTACAGGCCGAAACATTCAAGGAATGAAATGGACGTCCTCCTTGGTAGCAAGATTGGCTCGCTCGTCACCGGCATGGCTTGTAGCCCATAGACAGCCCTGTGTCTAGTAAGTCCATTTAAATACGTGTTATTTTATCTATTCATTTTATTAGTATCCTCCATGGCCACTGTTTCTAGCAATAGTAACTAAAGCTGTATTCAGTTCACCGTAGCTTTTCCCTTTTCTACAAGTATTCAAAATCCCTTAAATGAGTTTCATATCCATCCACTTGACTAATATGTTGGGTAAATTTGAAGAGTGACGTTAAGTGACTTAATAATCCCCTCCCTCCTCCCGAAAAAACCAACAAAACAATACCAAATATTATAAATTAGTAATATAAACTGTGTTTACAGTAATTTACAAATATTAATAAATGCCTTTAATCAAATATAGCAAAACCCATTTTAGTGGCCGTATGGTTTAAGGCGTCTCTCTTGCAATAGGCTGGACTGTAAATAACTGTAAGATCGGGGTTACAATCCTGGTCCGGTGTACTAAAGGTAACTTTCTAAATGGTTTTCACGATCTCTTCACGTAAATGTGGATATACGTCCTCTATATTAAACCTTTCTCGTCCCTAACACATTAAAGTAATTAATACATATTCTTATAACCCGAACGGACTGTAAGATGCGGTACTAATAAAAACCACTTTAACAAACCCTAGATCTAGGGGTATAAGATGATCAAAGTATATTTTAAGAACGTTAACAAGTATATCACTTGAAGTAACTTCGTGGTGTATGTGAGGAGGTATAGGGGTGTTGGGGAATACCTATAGATGACTCGTTCAGAACTTCAACCCAGACCTTCTGAAATGTAATTAAAATGTTTGTAAAAAAAAAATTTTTTTTTTTTTTAATATAGCCTACATTTTCTTATGTGTCAAATCTCCTCTTAACAAAGCAAATGTATTTTAATGTATTTCACCCGCCTCGGTGGCGTAGTTGGCTAACGCGCCTGTCGTGTTGAAGCTCGACTGCTGAGGACGGGGAGATCGAGGTTCGAATCTCGGTCGGGTGAACTGGGGGTGGTTTTTCCTAAATGGTTTTCCACTCTCCCTCCACGCAAATGCGGGTTCACTTCCTCTAATTCAACCTTCCTAATTCCTAATCCATTAGAATAATTAGTACTTAAAGCGTATAACCCGAACGGGTAGTAAGACGCGGTGCTAAATATTATTATTATTATTATTTAATGTATTTCCATATTTCGTATGGCAGTTAAACTGATTCTATGCCGCGTGGATGTTTAATACTCCATATCTGTCGAGATTCTCGGATGACATGTAGTTTTGGAGAGGTGAAGGTGGGGATGGAGGGTGAATGAACGCAAGCACGTATACACATGCAAACAATACGTCTGCGTTGCCGGGACTCGGCATGGAGAAAGGAGAATAGGTGTAGGTGAAGACGTGAAAGTAAATCTAGTAATCTTTCTAGCTGTCATATAAGTTTTTTACTAAATAAATTGAGTTGTATGAACAATATTAGTGCTTGGTCCAAATAATAGGCCTTTTAATTCTAAGCCACGTAATCAAATTTACAGCCAACAACAGTGGCTGCATGGTTTTAGGCGACACTCTCGTGTTAGACTTGAATGTCGATGACAGGAAGATCGAGGTTCCAATCCCAATCGAGTGTACTGGGGGTTGTTTTTCCAAAATGGTTTTTACACTTTATACACTAATGCGGTTACTCTTTCTATAAATTCAACTTTCCTCATCCCTAACTTATAAGCGTAGTTAGTGCATATGCGTATAACCTCAACAGTCAACAGGTAGTAAAAACAGGTGCCCCGAAAGTGCTACATCTACCTTTAATGACGTAATGGACACTTGGTTATCGGTCGAGTCAAGCTAAGGAGCGTGGCTGTCCATGCACTGTTTAGTGCGCATGAGTTCAAATGACGTCACAGCCAAAGATTGACTGTGCCCGATACAGGGGCAATTGAAAATAAGCTGTATAGTAGAAATAAGTTATTCATAGATATTGCTCTAAGTATGATCTTTGTGATAGTGAGAAAATCCATCTTCCGAGAATTTGATGAAAATATAATTTCTATATAACTTTTATTCCAAAAAAAGTTTTTGGAGCAGCCCCTTCTCATTATATTTGAGCACGTCTGTAGAACCAAAATGTTTTATCGGAAGTGCTCAAATTTGATACTAAAGAATATTTCTAAAATTACTTGAATGGTTTTTTATAATTTTGATTAAATTCCACTTATTTATAGATACAATAGTATATAATATACTATTAGTAATAATAAGAAGAATAACTCTAAGTTTAAACATACCCAAAGATAAAACACTGGTGTCCATTTTGATTTTTTCAGAAATATAATGCTTTTAATTAGAAAATAATGTTTGATCGATTTTCTTAGTAGTTGATATTTATGAATGTATGCACATATAAAGATTTATTAATTAATACGAACGAAAAATTATTTTACCTAAAACAAAAATATAGATATGATAGGTTTGTACAATATATTTTGCGCTCTTTATTTAAATTTAATTGTGTCATCAGCCCACAACGTAGAGCCTAACTTAACCTTATACATCCTTTAATTCAAAGCACCCATTTGTAGCAACCAGAATTGTTATACCTGGGTGAACCAAAATAGATAAATCCGTACAAAAACCCTAGAATATTTTTGAAAGAAGGCTGAAATCAACCCTGGATATAGATGCGCACGCAGGATAAGGCGTTTATCTCGTTTTTTTCTTGTTTGCCGGTGCAAGGAAGGTTATGGAGCTCAAATCCCAGCTGGGAATAATACTAAGTTGTTTTTCCTAAATGTTTCATGACTCTCGCTCCACGCTAATACGGTTAAACTTCCTCTAAACAAACTTCCTTTTCCTTTACCCTTAAAAAACAATCCATTAATAACCGTGATGTAAGAAGTATTAATTCAAAACCAATTAGAAAATAAAACATCCTTAGTGCACACAGTCAGGATTGAACCACGGTCGTCATAACCAGAAGGTCCAACCCATACTATCTCTCCCTTGCAGGTGTTGAAGTATATTCTTGGCATCAGAGTCGGTTGTTTTGGCTTGGTGTGCACTTCCGCAGTTGAGCCTTTTTTTAATGTCACGCTCACCGGTTTGGGACATCAATCTTGGCACCTGTCCTTGTACACCCAGTGGTTAGAGACTCACCACAGGAGTCCATTTCCCCAACACATAACAACTAATTAATGTAGGTAATGTAGTTCAAACAGGAAATCGCTTCATGGTAGATTTGCTGTATTATTTATACCTAAGAAAACAGTGTAGTAGTGTCTAGTTAAACCATTTCACGACATTTTAAAAAAATTCGAAAAATAATAAAGCCTGATTCTAGTTTCGCTGTTGTCAAATGACCAATGCAGAAAACCACACTTTGATATGTTTTCTGGTTAAAGTGGGATATCTGTTTTTATCCAATATCCCAGTTAATCAACTGCGAAATGGACTTTAAAAAATGAATTCCTATTCTAGATTGTTTTTAAGCACATTTTCATGCTCTGCATCTTAACCTACCTCTGGGATATTCACGTAATTACATTGCTGTGGTAAGTGGTAGGATTTAAATTAAATATACCTGCATCAGCATGGAGGAAAAGTGGGAAACATTTTTTTGTCAGAAATACATCTCACTACACACGACCGGGATATGAACTCTGACCTATTCTTCACTTGTAAAACCAAACAAGACGAGAAAGATTTGTCCACGTGAGTCTCTTGGACATGTATTAACATAGTTTGGTGAGAGGATTGGAAATAAACGGGGAATAAACGTCATATCCATCTAGTCTGTTTTGATGGCAACGGGGATCTTGGGGTTTGAATCCCGGTCAGGTGTACTGAAGCTTTCTTTCTTTTTTTTTCCTTTTGAATGGTTTCTCCCTATTTCTTCTTCACCCAAATATCGTAACTTTTAGTCTGAATTTTAGTCTTTTCCCTCCCCCTACTACAGTGGTGTAAATACGTGGATAGCTCAGACGAGTAGTAATACGGGGTGTGTAAATAAGAGGACTAAAGGATGGCGTAATGAAACCTGAAACATGTACAAGCTATGTACTTGCATGTGATTAAATTCCTAATATATCAAGTTTTAACCTTGAATAATGAATTATTTATTCCTGCCATCAATTTATATTCTTAATTGACTGCATATACTTTTTATGTTTTAACAATCTCCTCTTTTATTAAACATCCCCTTTTTCTTTTTAATTTCTTTATTTTAATTGACTCTAAAGTGTAACAACTAATTAACCAATTGTCATTTTACCAAGTACTTTCTTTATAATTCTCATTATTACTTCTTACTACAAGTAAAATTAATTTAACTAATAAACAATATTAAATGTGAAGCTAAATAACATTAAATATTCTGCTAAATATAATTTAAAGGAATACGTATAGTGTGCTTAGGACACCTGGATATATAATATATTTCCAGTCCTTAATCCATGTCTTCGCCTGCCCCCTCCCTCCGCCCCTACCCCCTACTCCAACCACTGCGGCCTACTGTGACACTTTGTCTGGGGGATCACGTAGCCTTCAATTTGCATCTCTAAATAATATTCAACACAGAGCAACTTACCAGCCACGAGTTGGATCATCGTACTACACCTTCCTGAACAAGTTCTAGGAGCTAGTTGAGACATCTTTGAGGAGTCCTTCCATGTGGTTTGGATAAGGACGCTAATTTTAAGGGCATTAAGAGTTGATACGCACTTTGGAAAAAAGTAAAACCTGGAAAAGCCAGGAAACTTGGTGTGACAAGGAAAAGTCAGGGAAATTTTAAAATGTTTCTGGAATTTCGAGACATATTGTCCAATAATTTTTAAGCACGGAGTATAAGAACATAGTCCAGATAAATTAATAATTTAATCTCTAATTCATGCGAGTTTCTGAACAACACTAACATATTTCACACTAATGATTCTTTTGTTAATAATTTAATAGATTATATTGAGACATTTTAATTATATATTTACATAAGAGGTGTTGAGAAAATGCATGTTTTTTTTTGTATGCGTGTGTTTTTTTCCACTGGCTTCGTACTATCGTCACAGGCAAAACAAATCGGATAAGCCCGACGTTTAGGTCACGTGCCCACTGATGCGTGTTTCTACTGGTCGTTTGGTTCTAGGGGCTTTGTCCAAGCTTAAATTAATCCAAATTAGTGACTTGTGTTTCTAAATAGGTACTTTAACATTTATAATACAGTATAATTTTTTGAGACAAAATTATAATTGTTTATTTCACTGATATCTCAATATTGTCAAAATTGGCGTTAACTAAGTTTAATTTAGAATTGAAAACGTGATAATAAACCAAATATTAATATAAAGTTGTTGGACACAGGTCTAGGGAATCGCAGTTGGTTTCCAGGTGGTGTTAATAAAGGTATTTTAATCAGTTCCTCCTAGAACCAATTTAGCTAACAAGTGGACTCCGGGAGCGGCTGCGTGACAGAAGGCGTACATTCATAGGTAAAGTTGTTTTGTAAGCCATATGCTGATTGGTATAAGCTAAGAGTTAAGAAAATGTACGTTAAATACCACCGAACCCTTTAATACATTTAAATATAGTTTAAAAATGACACAGGAACACGGGAAGGGAACCTATGACCTAAAACTTAGTGCACCAATGCTCTACCACAGAGCTATGTAGGATTATTCCTGTACTCATGGCCATCAATATGTATAGCTGTTTAAGGCGGATTCTTTGATGGACGTGTGATATCAGTTGAAGATGGGGTTCATTTAATGTATTCCACTGTGGAAGCTGTGTACAAAGCGTTTACACGCATGAGAAAATATCCGTTCTTTCTGCGTTTATTGTTTTTACCTTCACCGTATCTTACTAGCCGTCTAGGCTACCCATATTTAGCAACACTGAAGGTGTTGGGAAGAGGAAGGCAGAATATAGAGGAAATATACGTCAATTTACGCGAAAGGAGTGTGAAATAAATAATTTAAGGAAAATCATACTCAGTACACTCAGCCGGGATTCAAACCCCGATCTCCCTGTCACCGGAAAAACAAACTGTATGATAATGACGACTCGTTCCTCTTACTAAATCCACAAAACTTCCCCCCTGGGTGTAGTGGCATTTTACCACTCAGTTTAGTCAGGGGTTGGGGGGCTAGAGGGTTATAGGAGGAATCTAGGCTCACACCTGTCTGAAACTCCCAGTGCTCTAATTTCAAATATAATTGTCCGTATCCGTGCACAAGCCGTGCACAAACACCCCTTCCCCCCCGTCCCCCTCGAACCCCCGACCATACGCGTGCTTGCAGTCGGGTGAAATAGGTGTAATGGAAATTGTATTGTGTGACGCGCCTTGCTGCGCGGCAGGCTTCAAACTAAGTGGCAGAGTAAATTAACTCGCATCGATTCCCCTTCGCCGCCACTCTCCTGCCTTCTCGACCGTATGTNATTCGAGGATTCTCACACTTCACAACAACCTACACATCGCGTAGGCAGTGGCGGATTTAAAATGATTGCGGTGCGGTTGTGGTGGAAAGAGGTGTTGGAGAGGGGGTGGAGGGAGGGTGGGGTGGAAGTTAGTGTTCGAGAAAAGATTTCTACGGAAGATAATCAAGCATGTACAATGTACATGCCCTACATTAGCTTGAGTTAACATTATGCAGAAGGGGAGACTGATGTCAGTTACAAAGCGATTGCAAAAGTACAGTTATTTAAAAAATATATTGTCGTTTTAACTTTAGTTTTAACTATTTCGATAATGTTAGTCAATAATTTTTAAATTTAATTATTAAAAACAAAATATTCTAATAAAAATAACACTATCCAAAATGTGCCGCCCTCTAAAGCTGCCGACCGTTGGCCCGTGCCTAGTGGGTCTATAGTGTAAATCCGCTTCTGCGCGTAGGTTTGCACAACTGTAGAAATAAACCGAGATATACAGGCTAGATTCTCTCCTTGTTTATGGAGTTTCATGCATGGGATCCAATAATAATAATAATGTTAATAAAACCGTCTAAAATACGGGATGTGTGTGTTAATACTCTCACGGGCTTTCAGCATATATAAGTGAGAGGAAGATTGAATTTAAAGGAAATGTAAGCCTATTCTTGATTGAGTGAAGGGAGGATGAGAAACCATTTAAAGGAGGGAAACATCTCAATAGACTTGACCAGAACTCAAACCCTGACCTAGCTTGTTACCGGCAAACCAAACCAGGTGAGATGGAATATTTTGTTTACTTGTCCATGTGGCATCGCAAGAAAAGTGCTTAGCTAAACAACTTAACCGATCTCGAAATTTGAGTACCCACCTCATATCATATTTTTTCCCCAAAATATCTTGTGTACTTTATTTTTTACTTTTGACAGATTGTATCAGTTTTAATAGATATGATATGTTTTAATGTTAGACAATCTACCCTTTTAAAGTCTTAAAAGGTTCATCTTATATAAAATTTCACTAAAACTCTAACTTTGTCTTGGTGAATCACACGAGGGATAAATTTGACAAATAATCGTGTTATTTGAAAAAAATGACTTTTTTTCCCATTATTAAGACCTACGCTTTACACCAAGCTAGCTAACGAGTTAATCTAACTGGTAAGTATGAGGAGGATAGATAGGAGGAAATGTAAAACATACACGGAAATCAGTTGTTATGGGAATCACAGGAAAAAGGTTGGTTTAGAAAACACAAGCACATTTTTTTCGCAGTCAATATTGACAAAGATGTAACTCTATTAATATTCTATCACCAATGATATCATCTTTCAAAACTAACAGTAACAGGCTGTATGATTTGAGAAAATTGTTTTATTAACCTTTTTAACTCTCAAGAGAGCACATTTTCTACTGAGTACTTACTAAAGATTGGGTTCTTTATAGCAGCGGTTTTCAAACTTTTCCAATTAACTCCATGGTGTGAGCCCACCAGCGAGCTATACTGACCGAGAGGCCGCCACCATTAGAGATGATAGTGCCAGCATTTGTAAATAGGCGGCATCACGTGGTCAACACATTGCGTCATTCAGCCTTTAATCTAAGTTTTATAAATTGGAACTGCTACTTCTCCATTCAAGTTGCTCCTATTTACCCTCATGAGACTGAGTTTGACCCCGATATAGACCCACTGATTCACATATAAATGTTGGAAGCACCGGAGATCAAACCAGGGACCTATGGATCTATAAGGTACAGAGATTGCAGGACAAACATAGATGTTTACATAACAAGCCTAAATTGGGTCAAATCTAGATTCTAGACTTTATTTTACAAACATTTCCAATTTATAGACGTTTGCCAACTTTTTGTGAGTAAATATTTGTCAATTTTAATTGTGAACTAGTTATAACAGTTTACCATAGAATTGATTACAGGTTCAGGTCCAGTTTCATTTTACACATGAGCACACCAACAAACAAATACATGAGTAAATAAATGTCACAAACACTTAATTGAGGGGGCTTAGGATAATTGTGACACTCTAACTAATAGATCAAAGTAAATTTTAACATGAATTATTTAAAAAACAAAATACATTCTCATCAAAAAGGTGTAATAGAAATATTTATACGTGCTCCTAAAAAATAATTAATGATATTAACTATTTGGAAGGAATTCTGAGCCCACGGACCATCGGTTGATTATTATTAGCACCGCGTCTTACTACCCGTTCGGGTTATACGCACTTACGCTAATGTGTAATGGTAGGGTGATTGTGAGATGAAATGAAGGACCTACAGTTTAACGTGGAATCCGAACCACGGTGGTGGCCTGGCATTCCCCACATTCACAAGATGTCTTGTCAGAGGTGTAGGAAGGGTTTGGAAATCAGATAAATCTGTGCCGGGACCGAGGATTGAACCCCGGCCGCCAGCACAAAAGTCTGACACCTTACCCCTAGACCACCAGGTCACCCACCATCGGTTGAGAATCACTGCCTTATAAAATATAATACGAGGCATTGTATGTAGCTGGTAGTCAACTTAAGGGCATGGGAACGTTATTGACACTTATTATAACATTTATTTTAAATTCGTATGTATCTATCCTTGAAATAGTGTCTCGTGGGAATATAAATTTAAACTGTTCTGGCGTGTTCTTATGTTTGATCAAATATTGACTTTAAATCTGTTAAGAGGTTAAAAAGATATGACGCAATAGCCACCATTCTCTCTTAACTTCTTTATTGAATTTAGAGGAAGTGTACCTGCATTTGCTTGGAGGGAGAGTGGAAAACCGTTTAGGGAAAACCAGCCCCAGTTCACCAGACCAAGATTCGAACCTCGATCTCCCCGTCCTCGATATTTGCTATTTTTACATGTGTTCATCCTGCCATCGAATTGGGTGCTATGGCTGGCTATGTTGAATGAGGTGTACTGTCCTATGTTAATTTAATTTGTAAGTCCTGGGTTTAGTGTTTATGATGAACAATTTAAATAATTTAGTAACAAAATCTATAAAATGGGCAATTTAAGAGCCCTTCTCACTCAACTGATGACACATAAATTGATAATATGAAAACGCATCATGGTGCTGTTTGGTTTTCAGTATACTACTTTTTTAAAAAAAGCAATGGCATCGAAACCAGCGGGGGAAAAAAATCAGATTAAAAAAATTCAACAATTTTTTTTATTAGAAAACTATTTAACTGTCCTTGTCAGATGAATAATGTAGAAAATCGCACTTCAATACATTTTCTGTTTCGAGCGTATTCTTCAACACACGATCAGTTGAAAGTGAGCGCTGTGCTCCTTATAAACGCGGTCTTAAATGTTTATGATCGTAATACGGACTGAAGGTGAAGTTAGCCACTATCAGCGATGTCAACCAATGCGTAACATCTTGATTGACAGCTAGATAGCAGCACACGTCAATAGCTAGTCTCAGGCTAAAATAAAACGAAAGTGAGTGCTGCGCTCATCCCTCGACCGTTCCTGGGTTAATCTCATTTCTCGGTTAACAGTTCCTTTTACGCACATACTGTCTTATTACTAAATAAGACAGAAGCTAAGCTAAGACATTTGATCAAATCTATTCCTGATTGGTACTAAGGTGTTATTCATAACTTAGTTTTCCTGTCATTCCTCATTGTATTCGAACAGGAACTGCACTAGCATATCCACATCCCACCCTAGTGACTATTGTATTACCGTGGGATTTCGAGCTTCAACTAGCTGAGATTATTATACAGGTTGCTCCTTCAATATACATAAATCACGAAGCAGTGGGTGGTCGGTTAGGGATGCCAAACACAGATCCACATGACCCTTGTTCTAGTCTAAAAGATTAATAAAATAATAGTGATAATACAGTATGCTCTCTTTTTATCTTAGCACCACGTCTTACTACCCGTTCGGGTTATACGCTTGTGTACTAATTAGGGGTTAGGAAGGTTATATTTAAAGGAGGTGTACCAGTATTTGTATGAAAGGAAAGTGGGAAACCATTTTGGAAAAACCACCCTCATTACACCCGACCGATATTCAAGCTTCAATCACCCCATCATCGGCAGGCTAGTCTACTGCGAGAGTAGCACGTTAGACCACGCGGCCAACGAAACGGGTAGAATGCTGTTACTCGGTCAGTATGTTGTTAACATCTCGCCTGCTGTTAAAGAATGTACAAAACAATAGTTTTACTAGTTGTTTTCTATGGGTGTTAAACATGGTATCCTACGTTACCCAACGAAAACAAATTTAGGGTGTTCGAAAACAGGAAGATATTTGGTCAAAAAAGAGATGAGGCTATCGGAGAATGGAGGAGGTTACATAATATATCCACATCACAAGACACTGTTGGGATAATCGGGTAATTCAGATTACGGTGGACAGGACAGGCAGCGCGAATGGGAGAATCTAGAGCCATGTTCAAGGTACTGACTGGCAAACCCATTGGGAAGAGGCCATTGGGAAGACATAGAAGCAGATGAAAGGATAACGTTAGAATGGACCTGAAAGAGATAGTGTGTAATGAGGTGGACTGGATATAAATAACTCAGAATAAGGTTAGGGTGTAATGAGGCGGACTTAATTGAACTATCTCAAGATAGGGATAGGTGGCGTACGTTTGTAAGTGCGGTAATGCTCATTTTTCGAGTTGATAATGTCATAGAGTAAGTAAGTAATGCAGCATTTCATGTGTGTATATATTTCTCATATATGCCTTAAGGTAGTCAACGTTTCTCTTGTGTTTTACCAGGTAATTTTCAAGTACAAATGGCTGGGAGGGGGTTTATGCTATATTTGACCAGGTAAATTAGTCCAAATAGATTTTATAAAAAAAATTGAAATAAATCACTTCTTCAGGAGATTTATAAAATAAACTTATTGGGTCTATTTAACATAAATTAGACCGTATCCGATTTTCTTATCATATTTGTAAACCAATTCAAAACTAGTTCTTAAAACTTGGTTATTGGCGTTTGAACCGAATACTTAGTTCTTATGACTATTGGTTATTATTACTGATCTGATAGGTGACTTTTTTCGGTTTTTATTTTGCTTTGAAACTAAACTTACACCCTTATAATATCTTTGTTTTTACAATTACCGGGTTTCCTCTGTTGCCTTCGTTTCCCCGCGTGCCAGTAGATTCAACAACAAGCAAGCTTTGGCTGATTTTTTATGCGAGCTACAGGTTACTTTCAAAGACCCTTATCCTCATTGCATGAAACTTAAAATTACATGACTTGGTACCTTTGATTTGCTGTAATAGAATACATTGTTGATTAGTTAATATTACACTTCATAAATGATGAACTTGATTATGAGTTTGTGAATGATTTTGATTTCATATGAAGGGAAGGATTTTCTTTTGCTTGGATCAGGGAGGTTTGGATTTTGGGATTTTTTTAAAATTATTTTTCTGTTTACTCCAGCCTTGAACGTTTGTAAGGTCTTACTTCCTGCGGATCATAGTTGCTCAGTGATTTGATGATGGGATTTTCGTATGTTGTAGTTTGTTCATAGAATTTATTTCTTCTATCCTTGAAGATTTCTGTGATTATCTTGCTGTTAGTCATGGTGTGGAGGTGATCGGTCCTCATTTTACGTCTACTCCCGTTATCAGCCTGAGAATCCTGTTCTGCATCGTTTGTAGTTTGGTGACGTGTGTCTTTGCTGTGTAGCCCCATCCTACGCAGCCGTAGATGATAATGGGCTGTATCACACACTTGTAAATTGTCAGCTTTGTTTGTTGGTTGAGTTGATGCCCTTTGAGGAGTGGGTACAATTGTATGAATACTGCCATCGCTTTTTTCTTGGTTTCTGCAATGTGCTTCGCCCAGGTTAATTTCCTGTCGATGGTTATACCTAGATATTTGGTTTCGTTTTTGAACGGAATTTCCTCTAGAAAGAGGGAAAAATTATCTGGTGGTAATAGCCTTCTTCTAGTTACTACTAGTGCCGTGGACTTTGTAGTGTTTACTTTTATCCTCCATATTGAGAGCCAGGTTTCAAGCGTCTTCAGGAATCGTAATGCTAAAGAAGCGCAGTATATATTTCTTTCTCTGGTATAGATCAACGTGTCATCTGCAAACATTCTTATAGTCATTTTTGGTTGTGTTGGGACGTCTGCCACGTATGCGTTGTACAGAAAGGGAGCTAGTAACGACCCTTGCGGTACTTCTGCCCTTACACGCACTCTTTCCGACAGTGAGCCCTCGATAGAGACTTGGAAGACTCCATCTTCCAGGTAACTGTTGATTAGTTGGATACCACCTCGTGGGAAGTTATAGTTGATCACTTTTTGTATAAGGCTAAAATGCCACACCTTATCAAATGCTTTTTCTACATCAAGGAATATGTATATTAAGTTTTCCCGCTGGTTGAAGCTTTCTGTGGCGTCTTAGATGAAGTTGAGTAACGGATGGATTGTTGAGTGATGCCTTTTGAATCCAAATTGTAAGTCAGGGCTTATCTTGTTGTCTTCTGCATGTTGTTCCGTAGATGATAATGGGCTGTATCACACACTTGTAAATTGTCAGCTTTGTTTGTTGGTTGAGTTGATGCCCTTTGAGGAGTGGGTACAATTGTATGAATACTGCCATCGCTTTTTTCTTGGTTTCTGCAATGTGCTTCGCCCAGGTTAATTTCCTGTCGATGGTTATACCTAGATATTTGGTTTCGTTTTTGAACGGAATTTCCTCTAGAAAGAGGGAAAAATTATCTGGTGGTAATAGCCTTCTTCTAGTTACTACTAGTGCCGTGGACTTTGTAGTGTTTACTTTTATCCTCCATATTGAGAGCCAGGTTTCAAGCGTCTTCAGGAATCGTAATGCTAAAGAAGCGCAGTATATATTTCTTTCTCTGGTATAGATCAACGTGTCATCTGCAAACATTCTTATAGTCATTTTTGGTTGTGTTGGGACGTCTGCCACGTATGCGTTGTACAGAAAGGGAGCTAGTAACGACCCTTGCGGTACTTCTGCCCTTACACGCACTCTTTCCGACAGTGAGCCCTCGATAGAGACTTGGAAGACTCCATCTTCCAGGTAACTGTTGATTAGTTGGATACCACCTCGTGGGAAGTTATAGTTGATCACTTTTTGTATAAGGCTAAAATGCCACACCTTATCAAATGCTTTTTCTACATCAAGGAATATGTATATTAAGTTTTCCCGCTGGTTGAAGCTTTCTGTGGCGTCTTAGATGAAGTTGAGTAACGGATGGATTGTTGAGTGATGCCTTTTGAATCCAAATTGTAAGTCAGGGCTTATCTTGTTGTCTTCTGCATGTTGTTTTAGTCTATTTAGAATTAGCGATTCGAATAGTTTGCCAGTCGTGTTTAGTAAGCTGATCGGTCGTCTATTTTGTGGAAAGATGCCATTTTTTCCTGGTTTAGTTATGGTTATCATTTTAGCCTTTTTCCAGAATTTTGGGAAGTAAACAAGCCTGAGAGTTGCATTTAGTATTTGGATGAAGTGAGCAATTGCAATTTGTAGTAAGATTTTATCATCTCGTTATTGATGCCATCTAGTCCTGGTACCTTGTTTTGTCAAAGAGGTTTAATAGTAGATTGGAGTTTGTGTTTCATGACTAGGGCTGGCATCTCTGTTATAGGTCTATCTATGAAGGAATTTACTCTTCTGGTGACGTCTCTATTGAAAACTACATCTCTAACTTGGTTAGGTTTAAATTGATATTCTAAAGTTAGCGCTATCAGGTTGGCTTTATCCACGCTGGTATAGACCATCCCATGTTGCCCATGGATGACTGGCGTGCACGTTTTTCTTAAGTCCCTTTAAGTATTTTTGCTAATGTCCACATTTTTTGGAGATTAGTGGCTGTGTTCGTGGCCAAAGTGTTCCAGTTTGTTCTTCTGATTTGGTTGACAGTTCTTTTAACTAGTGCTATAAATCTGTTGTATTTGATTCACTCTTGCGGTATTCTTAGTCTTTTCCAGTCTCTGCGTGCTTCCTGTTTTAGGGCTATCATATAGTTTAGTTCAGGGTGGTCGATCCTTAGGTCTTGCTGTTTCTGGGAGGTAGTGGTGTGTAGTTTGTATGTTTCTTGTAATGTCGTCGTGAATACGTCTATGACCACACCAACATCTTCTTCTGTTTCAATATCTAAATTTCTTGGGAGTACTTCTTGTAAGTCAGATTTAAATTTTGTCCAGTTAGTTGTCCTTATCGTCGGTTTGTTCCAGCTGGATTGATGTTCTGTGTTTACGTCCCATTCGCAAAGTACTGGATTGTGGTCGGAGTATAGTTCTTGGAGTACTTATAAGATTTCAAGTGTTATTTTAAAGTTTGTTAAGAATATGTCGAGAACGTCTGGTCTATGAAGGTAGTTTCCGGAATAGAAATTCGGTGTTTCCGGCATTAACACATTGTAGTCCGTCTCAGTTGAGTGTTCTTCTAGAATTCGTCCGTTTCTATTTGTCATCCGAAAGTTCCATAGTGTGTTCTTGCTATTTAGGTCTCCTCCTATTATATAGTTACCGGTTGCTGTAACATTATCAAGGTCACATTTTAAAAGAATCTTGGTTGGAGGTTATACACTGCCACAAAAGTAATGTGTCTGTTTTTTGTGTTGATTCCTACTGCCATGGCCTCGAGGTTTTCTGTGTCATGGATGTCAACTCTGTAGTGTGGAAGGTAGTCCTTGACTAGGACAGCTGTCTCACCTCCCCTTCCATGTTCTCTGTCAGTTCGGTAGATACTGTAGCATGAGATGTATAACCATTTTCTTGCTGGTAGATGCGTTTCACATATTAGAGCTAGGTCGATTCCATATGTTCTTAGTAAGTCTTCAAGTTCATGTTTCTGCTGTGGTACTCCGTTGGCATTCCATATAAGAATCCTGATCTTTTTTTTTCTGTCATTAGTTTTTTATTCGACATCACCACTAAAGTAAAAGTCAGTGGCTGCTTCAAGTAGTATCATTAGTTTCGTTGTCTTGTCTTCTGCCTGTCTGATTTTGATTAGGTACGGTCTAAGGTGTTTGAGTAGTCCACAAATATCAATTTCTTTGAATATGGTTATTATTAGTAGTCCACAAATATCAATTTCTTTGAATATGGTTATTATTTCCTTGAAATCGAATGAAGTGGTTTGCTCTTCCTCCTTCGGATGTTGTGAAACCGCTTGTCTGTTCAGTAGGGTGTCTCTGTAAGAGTGTGGTGTTGTCTTAGAGCTGGTAGGTGCCACTGTTTTGTGGGATAGTTAAGGGAAGTCGTTTTTGGTTGGAGTCACCGTTTGTGTGGAGGTAAGTGGTTTTTCTTTCTTCTGCTGCCTCTGATCAATTTTCTTTTCAATAATTTTTAGGTATTCAGGACATTTGGAATAATTGGCTGTGTGTTTGTCTCCGCAGTTCACACAAATTGCTGGAGTGGCAGCATCCTTCCTCTGAAATTCCGAGGTTAAGTGTGGTGTTAGGCATTCGACGAATCTTGGATTGTTAGAGCAATTGTTTTTGGAATGTCCAAATTTCTGGAATCTGTGGCATTGTAATATGTAATTCTGGGTCTGTACATAGTGTTCAATCTTTACTCTTGTGTTATTAATGAAAGTCTGTTGAATTAATTTGAAGTTTTTGTCCATTCTTACGAGAGTACAGACAAATATTGGGAGTAATTTGAAGTTGTCTTGTAGGATGTTTTCTAACGGTATCCATGAAGTTAATTGTCGCACGTCTGTCGCTGTGTATTCCAATGATTATAGTGCTTCTTTGATGTCGTCCACTGGCATGTTTGGTGGGAGTCCTTTGATATCGACTTTAAGGGGGTTTGTCCCTCATTAATGTATTAGTATGGAATTCCTGCTAAGTCTTTTTGAGTAGGGCTTGTAGAGCCTTGAAGTCCTCCAACGTCGTTGTATTTATTTTCAAGCCATATTTTATGTAGAAGACCTTGAAAGTCCCTACTATATCTTTCTTCATTGATTTTACTATCTTTGAGTAGTTTTCCGTCCCTGTGATAACTATTGGCGGTATCTTAGGTTTGGATTTCTGAGTTTTAGTGCTGTTTCCCTGAGAGCTTGTATTTGGTGAGTCTGCAGTTTCCATTGACTACTCGTTGTCTGATAATGTTTCAAATTGATTTGTCACTCTGATTGCCTTGGGAGGTTTATCTTCCTTAGCTTTTAATAAATTTTCCTCTTCAATATTGTTGCAGCAGCAAATTCGTTGTTGGTATCAATTTTTTCGTCGGTTAGTTCTACCTCAACGTAAAGATCCCTGGACCAGTCCTGGGTTAAATGTATCTTCTGATGTACGTGATCGTTGTCAGAAAGCATGTCTATATTCTTGTGTTATTGGTCCTTAATGTGCCGACAACAGTTTACGCAATTATTGTTAATTAGGTATATTTTAGCTTGTCACTTGTCTCAAAGGTATAGTATGTCAAAGTTAAGTCCACTTTGTAGAATGCTCACCGTATCTACAGCCGATGAGCGCTGAAATCTGATGTAGAGGTTCACCAGATTCACCGTTTGATCGGATTTGGCCCGAGCCACTGCCGAGTTTCCCGGTTGGACGTCGCTCATAAATCCGTCCTAGAGCTCTGAATCCACGTATCACGCACAATATCACACTATCACTGTCGAAACTCGACTGTTTTGTGAAAAGATGTAGTCTTTTACAATTAATCAGATCCACAATATTTTTTTTAAAATAAATATAGACCCGCACCAATGGTAGAGTGGTTTAAGACGTTAGCCTCTCGAATGGTCCAAAGTAACAATCGAACAAGGGGTCTGGGTCTTAACCAGGTTGACTTGAGGTTATGAGAGGGCTCTTTATTTTAACTATCTTTCTAATATATACCCTTAAATCTTAGAGCTAACTAATTAATTGTGTGTGTAAGGTAGGATGGAAGGGTATGCGAGGAAAAAAAAAAGTGTTCATGTAGTTTTTATGGCAAAACCATTATTTGGCCAAAATAAATTAAATAATGCTCCATTACAAACGTGAAATTTAATTTTCTCCAAATTATGACCTCAAAATTTCTTGAATATCTGCCAAGGGTGTCATACAATAAAATGACAACTTTTTCTCTTTATTTAAAAAATTTCTCAGCTAATACCGCCATGCTCATGATGGATATTCAGGAACTGTTGATTTCAACATGTAATGAAACTTAAACTTTATGTTCTTACTGAAGAAATATTTTATTTATTTTAGCCAAAAAACATGTTTTGCCATAACAACTTTTTTTAAATTGGCCTTTTCTCGCGTCCCCTTCAATCCCACCTTAAACGCATTGATTAGATACAATTTTAAAATTGCCATTTAAACTCAGAGTTAGTGCTTAACTGGCCGGCCTCTTGATCTAGTAGCCAGCATTCATAGCTACTAAAATAGAGGTCACGTGTCTGATTCCTGGCGGCATCATAGGTATTTTTCCCGAAGGCAAATTGTTCCTTTGGTCATTATGGTATGATTAAATAGGTATAAGTTATGTTTGTGACTTCTTTGACACCAAGTAGTCATGCTCTCAGAGGGGTGAAGTAGTCGTACCTACAGAGTGTCCGAACCTCAGACGACAATTAAATAAATATCCGCCACTGTCAGTAGAGAACTAGGAAGGTCCAGCTGACAAATCCTGGTAGCGTTCGCTAGAAACAAAACTGCTTTACTTAGTATACATTTCTGGTGTCATTAAGTTCTCAACAAAAACAAACATTTAACATATATATAAAAAGTTTGATCTAGCCCCATTTTCCCCCACCCATTCCCAATCAAACCCTCTCCTTTCGTATCAGTTGATAAAATGTAAAACTAAATTTGTCCAACTGCTGGTTTATTTGGTGTTTCATCGAGCATTAATATTTAATTATAAACATAATGAGAGGGATACACATGCTATTTCATTTCGTATCAAACGATTATGAAACACCGCCACTCGAGTGCACTTTACAAAATTAATTGGATGGTGTTTGCCCGGAACGGAACCCGGAGTTTGCGAGTCTCGTGCACAATCATGATTAGACTACAACAAAAATCTAATTTAGTGTTGTAAATTATGAGTATGCCTGGAATTCAGTAGATCTAACCAAATTGAATAAAAATTCGGTAGGCTCATCATATTGATTTGTTTACAAACCATTGTCGTCAATTAAGGCATTCGTGATCCTATTTGTTTTTATTGGGCACTATATTTTTATATCTGCCCTCCCCTCTCCCCAAAAATTGGTCCGTTTCAACGTTCATGTTATTTTAACGCTGCACCAAAGTTGACGTCGCTTGTAAAATTATATGTATTTTACTCGTATATGTAAGCACGTGGATAGGCGACAGTCTCGTCTTGTCTGATTGGCTGTATAACGGGGAGGTTCTAAGTCTAGTTGAGTGTACTGAGATGTTGTCACCTGAATATATTATCTCTCACGCTCCACGTAAATGAGGCTACATTTAATCTAAACTCTACCTACATCATCCTTACCTCCTAAGTGTAAATATGCGGATGGACCCGATGGGTAATAAGATGGAGAGCATGATAAATATAAATAATTAATTTTATTTTGGGTGCTCAACATACCCTTGTTGACCTCAGTGGTATTGGAATAAAGTGCTTGTCTCAGAACCCGATCTTCATGGGTTCAAACCCAACCGGGGTCGGTGGAATTTTCTTTAGCGATAAAAAAAAATCCATTGCACAACTTCCTTTGGGGAGTAGGGGAGAGGGGTGAGTGAAGCCGTCGGTCCCATGTTGATTGTGGCGTGCAAAAGAACCCCGGAAAATATATTTCTTTGCAAAATTGGTAGGCCCTTTCACTCTCGCTCAATTTCTCGTGTACTTGTATAATCAGTTGGTTCAGAAATTGCACGTTAAATACTTCAAATAAATAAAATGACTCCTTATCAAACACAGGACCACATCGGCATCTGACTCGTAAATAAATTTATTTAGGACGGGATCTTTTATAATTAGCCAACTCTAGAGCACGGGATTCGATCATTCGCTAAGCAGGACTTGTCTCACGAATACGCTATGGTTGTAATCGCCAGTGGGCATCAAACCACAATCCTTTAGTCGTCCCTCCTGGTAAAGGTAAAAACGTAGTCCTACTGCGTCTGTCATCTTCTCTAAGTGGTTGGATACAATTGTGGTTCGATTCCAGGGCATTCTGACAAAGATATTTACTATTTGTAAACGGGTGCGTGCTGTTAACCTTTTAGTTATTATCTAGGCACTCTGGATTACAAAGTACAAACATATTTTGCTATGGTAGACGTTGGTAACATTCTACTATATCATTAATGCTGCTACCTGCTTTAGTGACCGCATGGTCTAAGGCGTTACTCTCGTGTTAGATCAGGGTTCAAATGCTGGTTGGGTGTACTGAGGTTGGTATTATTTTTTCATAATTATTTTATATTCTCCCTCCACGCAAGTGCGGATACACTTAATCTAAATTCAACCTTTCTCACCCCAAACTCACTAGCATAATTAGTACATATGCTTATAGCCTGCTGATCAGTTAGTAAGACGTGGTGCTGAAAAAAATTCCTATTTTATAGGAACATCCATTAAAAGTAGCGGTTGAAGATCACATGAACTGACGTATAATTACATCAAAGTAGACCTAATCATTTTTCTAGCTGTTGTATAAGGTTGTTCTTATTAAAATTAGGATGTATGTGTCCATGCATATGTATGTATATGTATACCATAATTCTGGTAAACAGTCCGTTTTGGATAGCCTTATTTTGCACCAGAATTCAACTGAGTAGTAGTATTTTGGTATGATAAAAGACCTTCCAGACTGGACTTCCTATTACCGTTTTGGGAAGTATGTTTTACTTTTATGCTCTCTCTCTCTCTCTCTCTATATATATATATATATATATATACACACACATACACATACGTTTATGCAACCAAAACGTAATTTGTGTTTATGTATATGAAATGAAAAACATTCGATTTTAAAGTGTCAATAATTTTCATTACATCTTAATAAACTCATTTGATCTATATTTCAGACTTTAAAATGCTTTACTAAATGAAGGCTAAAGCATCTTCCTATACAAACAATAGGGAGCAATGAAGCTCAGACAACAAGTTTTCCCTCAGGTGTATACAGACCCTACTTGTGCTCGAAATAGCGTCCTCTGGCCGTCTGGCACCATAGTTGTAGACTGTAGAGTACAATATACCCCCTCCCCCACTTGTCTCAGAGTTTAGCTCACGTAATCTCTGAGTCCTCTGTAAAAATGGTTGTTAGAGAGGGATATTGGTTGACATTTTCTGTAGGGTCTGAAGGAATAGGGGAGACTGTTGTTGTGAAATATCTTATCTAACCCCCGGTACGTGATCGCACGCAGCTAGTTTATTGCCTCTTCACTCTCTGTCCTTAAGGTGGGATGGTAAGTATTGAGAGTTAAGGGCAGTGTTTTTACAATTCTTATGCAAACATTCTATCTGAAAAAATAAATAAAATATTTCTTCAGTAGAAACATAGTTTAAATTATTTGTCAAGGGTGTACTAGAATTTGTTCAGAACTTTTTTCCTGTATTTAAAAAGGTTCTCCGCAAATTCCCACGACAACTGTTCAAGAACTGTTTGGATCAACGTGTGGATAAAATTAAAATCGTATGTTTCTACAGGAGCAATATTTGATTTAGTTATGCTGAAAAAAATTGTTTGCTATGACAATTACAAAAATACTGACATTTTCTTACGCACTCTTCCATCCCACCTTAAGGGAAGAGGACGTTGAAGGCTTAACCTCTCTTCCCTCACCCCTTAAACCTAAACGCAGCAAGATGGGACTTTGAGAGTGCGAAGGAACAGACCGAATCTTCAAGCTCACTCTAGTCATTTCGTCCTCTGTCGTGTCGTCGTGGTGTGAGGTGTAGCCTGGTAGAGAAGTCGTGGCATCCAAAATGGTGGTTCCTTGGCTATGGAAAAAAATTGTGTAGAAGGTGGAGTAATTGATTTACTATTGATACGCTCAACGCAAGGACCCCGTACTGGTGGTCGTTTGGTTTAAGGCCTGCATATTCCGATTAAATGGATCGTCGGGGATGGGGAGGTTAAATTTCGAATGAGTGTTCAGGAAGAAAAGGGGTTTCATGTGTGATTGATAACTCTAGTTTTCCCATCTTCTCTTTATGGTAATGCTGGTACATTTACTCTAAATTACTTTCCTTATCAATATTCTGTTAAATAACTCTTGTGTTAAAACGTGTCCATTAAAATAATATCAAGAGCTATCAGTAACTTGAGCCCAAGGTGAACAAGGAAAGCAATATAAGAGGAACTGCACATATATCTGTCTAGAGATAAAAATCTCAATCAATTTTGGTGTAAAATATAAACCTTAAATTCATTCGGTAAGGATTCAAACTCGAATCTCAACTCCCCATCCACCACCTCACCGCCTTGTTTTATATTTAGGCCCGTTAACTAAACACGCCGGCTCTAAGATAACTCTTCCAGCAAGAGAAAGAAAGGATGGAAGTTAGAGAAGAGTAAACAAAGAAAATTTCTAGGGAGAGTTAGAGATATAAAATACAACACATCATTAAAATCACAAAGAAAAGTTCGATCAACCACTGGGCAGGATTAATTTCAATAATTATATATATATTTTAGCCATTTTGGTTTTTTAGCTTGTGCCGGTTATTATTTTAATTTGTACTTTTAAAAAATGCCATTGGGTTTGATTCAAGTAGAATGGAAGAGAATGATAATTTAGAGGAGATGTAATCGCACTAACCTGGAGGAGAAGAGAAAAAATTGAAAAATTACACTGTTTATAGTAAAACAATCTCTGATTTAGAGTCGAGAGAATGGTATCGATACTTTACTAATTTCTTATATTGGAAGAAAATTATCGATACCATGATCATATCGAAATAAATGATCCAAAATGAAAGAAAGAATAAGAAAGTAGCTATATTTGACTTTCAAGGTTTTTACGTACGAAAATATTGATGAGTGATGATGTTTTCCCCTCTATATCCTTAAAATGTTTATAACAGTAAATATAAATACAAATTTTGCACTATGGTAGAATTTTTCCTATTCCGAATATTATATCCCTAAAAATAATAATCATATAATAATATATTAATATACATTTCTAAACAAAGTAGCAGAACTTTTAATTATGCCCGATAATTGGGTGTAAGCATAAGTTAAAATATCTAAACATAATTATAGAGTAAGATAGTATTGTAATTAAAAGGACAGTATCGATGTTAGTAAAGTAGCCATACTTTTCCCACGTCCCTACTTTGACCTCCTCCTTAACGCTCATCAATTACCTTAAATCCTTTGGCCAGCATTGAGCGTTGCTAGCTATTAGCAACTAATTCAAACTTAATTAGAAACAAAACAACCATATTCCCGATTGTTTGTATAAACAAGCTCAGTTTTATATTTGTAAAGAGTTGGTACTCACCCAGATTCGAATCGGGAATCCTCAGATGAGTAAGTTGATATGTCTTACCGACATTATTCTGGGTGAAGTACTATATTATGAACTTTATTCCTTTTTTATTTTGTATTTATGGTGGAGTGAATACCATCTTTTATTGCCCAAAACTAAGATGTAAGCATCAAATCAACCTTTTTAGCTTACTTGCGCTTACTATATTATATTTTTTTACATCTCTCTCTCGGTTGTTTCTCTTCCTTGAAGTGTTCCAAACCCCCTTTTCTTACGTATTCCTTTTCCCATGGCAAGGGTACATGTTTTTATTAAGTTCCTTCCCTCTTTGAATGTTCATCATTATGTAAATGATTATATATTATTTGTTATGCTTATAAACTGGTACGAGCCAAGTTACCTTTATTTTGCTATATAATTTAGCCTTTTCAATGCTGCGCAAAAAGTCGAGAATGTTTTAAAAAAAAACTCTATTTAGTGAAATACTTCAAAATAATTGCTATGAATGGAATGTTTGCGCTTGTTGCTAGCTTGGCATACACGTGTATAAATACACGGTGTACAGTCACAGATACCCATGTGTTTATATATTAAGGTGGGATGGATGTAGATGCGATAATAAGTCAGTGTTTTTACAGTTTTTATAGCAAACAATTCATTTTGGCAAAATAAATAAAATATTGCTCTAATTGGAACAAAGAATTTAATATTCTACACACGTTGATATCAATAGTTCTTGAATACTTTTGTTATGAGCATTTGATCATTTGAGAAAAAAACGTTTTAAATGAAGAAACATATTATCAAATTCTACTAGAAAGAAGACAGATACTCAAAACTGTTGTTATCACCATGTGAATAAAATTAAACTCTATATGTTTGTATAGAAGCAATATTTGATTTATTTTGAAAANAAAAAAAAGTTTTTCTATACAAACTGCAAAGAAACTGTTTTTTTTCTCTAACTCCTTATATCTCCATCTTAGCTCTATATACCTACCATCCCACCTTAAGGGGGCCGCCTCGGTAGGAGAGAAATTGCCGCGCATACATTCAGCTCAAGCGCATTATTTAATTCTACGACGCGTTATTTCAAAATATGGTTCACGCTAAAATAAAGTTGAAATATTCCAAGAAGGTCTTTTTCCTTAACAACCTTATATTTGGAGTTTTATTAGTAGAGAATTGTGTGAAAATGTGAAATTAGATAATATTCATCTACTTTTTAATCATATTTGAAGCGCTATGAGACTTAAGTTTGATGAAAGAGGGCTCTAGATTTAGCCGTCTACTAACAAATATATTAATTATTTTATAAGATCACAAGAGAAAACTTTAAGATACATAAGAACTAGCAACGAGCTTTCCTCTTTGCCTGAAGATAAGATGAGTAGTTTTATTTCCCCTTTCTTTTATGAACATGACAAAAGGTCATTGTAGGTGAAGGGCAAAAAGGATAATAAGCTTAGACATAATAGAGGAGTAGTTCCAGAAAACGACACAGATCAGTGTATTTTAAGCTATGTGGCCTGACAGCGATTTATATTTTCTCGTTGTTCAAAGCGGGTGCTTAGGAACAAAAAAAATTTTCTATGTACATGATGGATGCTATCTTTTATCCCCTTTAAATTTGGTGATAAAATAATAAATATTTAAACCCACACAGGTGAGCACATTGACAAATTGATTAGGTAAAATTATCGGTGACCTGGTGGTCTAGGGGTAAGGTGTCAGACTTTTATGCTGGCGGCCGGGGTTCGATCCTCGGTCCCGGCACAGATTTATCAGATAGCCAAACCCTTCCTTCACCTCTGACAAGACATATTGTGAATGTGGGGAATGCCAGGCCTCCACCGTGGTTCGGATTCCACGTTAAACTGTAGGTCCTTCATTTCATCTCATAATCACCCTACCATTACACATTAGCGTAAGAGCGTATAACCCGAACGGGTAGTAAGACGCGGTGCTAATAATAATAATAATAATTAGGTAAAATTGCTCCCTCCTATCAATCATCACACCATTTGGTGGGAAAAGTGCGTCCCACACACTGTTTTACACACTTACAACACAAGTACGCCTAAGGACCTAACAAAGTGTTTGAAGAGTCTAGCCTAGATCCAGGTAATGGAGTACAAGGTCGTCAATAATAATTAGTTTGGTAACTTCAATTTACACGTTAACATCAAATGCTTACAGATACACACACATCTGTACTTCATTGAAAAACCTAAACTAACCTAACCTAAACAACAGGCAAAGAAACAGGTTCGATGAATCGATATACTTTGGCCTCCTCAAGACCTTATGATGTGCGATGAGTCAATTTGAAATACCCACCCTCCTAAACAAAAGGATGTGATGAACCGATCTACGCCGGTGAAAATGGTAAGGTCGTGAGGAAAGGGAAAAAAGTGAAAAAAAATGCGCCCACACGACCCTGCTAAAATTATTTAGGTGACACAGACAAGGTCGTATGGGAGCACTTCTCCCACCTATTAGTGTGATGATTCATGCAAGGTGACCTGGTGGTCTAGGGGTAAGGTGTCAGACTTCTATGTGGGCGGCCGGGGTTCAATCCTCGGTCCCGGCACAGATTTATCTGATTTCCAAACCCTTCCTACACCTCTGACAAGATATCTTGTGAATGTGTGGAATGCCAGGTCGCCACCGTGGTTCGGATTCCACGTTAAACTGTAGGTCCTTCATTTCATCTCACAATCACCCTACTATTACACATTAGCGTAAGTGCGTATAACCCGAACGGGTAGTAAGACGCGGTGCTAATAATAATAATAATAATGATTCATGCAAGGGTGCAGTTTTCCTGGGCGCAATTTTCCCGACACCGGACAAATACTTCAGTCTTGTTTGCCGGTCGTGACGATGAGGTCAGAGCTATAATCCCAGCCGAGCCTGAAGAGGATTTTTTTCCGCCCTAAATGTTTTCCTTTCTTTTGTATATGAATGTGGGTATTTTTCATCTTACTTAATTCCTAACCCACTAGTGAGCATAGGCCTATAATGATAACCCAGTCGGGTTTTAAGATGTGAAGCACATGTAAAAAAACACTTAAACGGGCCACTAGAAGACTTCATAAGAGGGGACTAGTGGTTACTTGCCAATTGAATTATTTGAGAACAAATAGCACGAGATACAGTGAAGTTCTTTTCAATATCGGGCGGTGAATACATCTAATTTTCATTAAAGTTTAAGGCTTAAAAACTATATGTAAGATTATAATGTAATTAGAATATCTAATTACATATTTAATATTAATATATACAAATATTTTAACATCTCAGTGTTAATTCTAAGGTCTGCCATCATTTAATAGCACAATTCACAAATACCAAGACGAACCCTCTTAAAGAAAAATGTATGTTCTATATTTATTTGTGCTGCCACGGTGGGGGAGAGATAAACTACTAAAACAGAATCAATTCTTCCGGTGGTATTTATTCCACCTTCGTCTAGCAAAGTATTCATAAAATAGCGACTCTCATGCAATGTCTGGCTTAAACTAAGTCGTAAAATTAAGTTAAACGTTAACCAGGCTTACCAAGGGCTCTTAATGGCGTTCTTTAATCGTAAGCTAACATATTGGAGTTAAAAAACAGAAAAAGTAGGTCTGGATATGGATGATGTTTTGATAGTTGAAACGTACACAATTTTACTACCACCAAATAACATTTTTTGAAAGTTCATCTTTGGATTTAAAAAAATGCTCTCTATGGTCAACACAAAATCTGTGGGTGGTAATAAAAGATTAGCTTGGAATAAATTCATCTGAATTCACGTGAAAAGGAGGTGTGATAAACTAAAGTAATGATTCACTCTCAATTCACCCGGGTGAGATTCAAGCCACAATCCAGCGGTCAAATAAAATACGAGTTTTAACGTAACAGACCAATCAGTCCCTAGTACGGACTCAATATAAACAACGGTCCACATCTCTGCTTCATTTGTATGTGTCAATAATCAAACAGTATCTATCTATCTTGTATATTAACAAAACGAAGAGTTTGGTTTGGCCATCATGAGCATGGCGCGATATCTACCGTACGCAGGGGTCTAACATTTTAAAATTAATAGCCCCAGTGCACGAACATGTGCACTTTGAATCAGGAAATTTAAATTTTACTTAGATTATTTTTAAATTAATTAAAAACTGGGTCTGAAGCAAAAAGGCCACGGGCAACGCAGGGCATAAAGGCACTAACTTTAAAGTTACCTTCCACGTAAAGTAGAGTAAAATCATTAAACTAAAAACCTGGTTCGGTGGCTGAATGGTCTAAGGCGTCACTCCCGTGTTAGACTGGACTGCTAATGGCATGGAGATTGGGGTTTGAATTACTGTTGGGTGTACTGAAAAGGTTTTTTTTTCCAAAATTGTTTTAGGCCTACACTTCCTCTAAATTCAACCTTCCTTATCCCTAACTCATTAACGTAGTTAGTGCATATGTGAATAACCTGAACATATAGTAAGACGGGGTGCTAAAAAACTATGTTGTTTTCAAAATCGCCTAAATATTAAAACAGTTATTTATTTATGGTTGAGTGCTTAGTGTTACGTGTTTCTGCCCTAATTTGGATTAGTTTTTTTAATCATAGTTTTAATACCTGTCCAGACTGTACAAATTTAACTATACTAATGTGGTCGGGGGAGGAATACAAAATAGAGAGGATGTGTACCCACATCTGCCTAGAAAAGGAGTGAGAACTCATTTAGGAAAATCTACTCTCAATACAGCCTCCCAGCATTCGAACCTCAACCCCAACCCACCCACCCACCGTCAACGGCAAACCAGACTAGATAATATTTAAATTCAGTCCACGTGCCCCC
>CABFVZ010001407.1:152766-173960 GCA_902151445.1 Timema monikensis | reverse complement strand
CCCCCCCCTCCCTTCCTCTCCCTAGTCATAGAAAGTTTTCTTGTTGACATAACCTTGTACTTGAAAGGTGTAAAGTGCGTATAAAAGTATTAACAGCCATTATAAAAAGTCTACGCTGTCATTAAATTCCACCAATAGAAAATTTTAATAAAGATATTCCTTGGCCTCCACATAAGAGGCAATCATAAACTGCCAGCAACAAACTACAAAGAGGACATAAACCTTTTGAAACGAGCCACGTTTTTTCCACTTTTTACTTGGTGTACTAACACTTAAAAACAAAGCCATCGCGCTTCTTGCCTTTTCTTTTTCTATACGTTATTCGAGTTTGTCCTAGTACCTGTCTATCCATGTTCTCTATCCCCTTTTTCTTTCCGCCTTCTAAGGAACAAAGTATTATAAAACAAGAAGAGACCAAACAGCTGCTACCCCACCCAAAAAATAGTCTAGACCACTCTAAGCTAGTTTCACAACTAAAGATCTTTAAATTACTTATATGTTTGAATTTGAAATATGGCAGGCAATAAGATCAGACATAATTATTGTAACCTTTTCTGAAAATCATTAAGTTTTGATTTAACAAATATTAAATGTTGGTAATGTAAAGTTAAATACATTTTTGGCTAGGAAATCAGTAATAAGCATTTTATTTTATAGCTTTAAGATAAACTGTAATCATCCGTATTTTAGTATGGTTATATTAGTATGTGAAAAAAGAACACGAATATATCCAAATAATATGTTTGGTGTGGGGCAAGACATATTCTCTCAATATTTAAACTCATTCATATCCAAATTCTAGTGGTCAAATAATTAGCTTGGTACAAGTACGACATTTGATGCCATCATTGTAATTTATCTGTCCTTACTTTTAACATGCTGAACGTTAATATATTGTAAAGTCGTAGAAAAGAATTGTGTAAGCATCAAGATTTTCAAAGCAAAAACTTTATCTATAACTCAGTATTACAACTTAAAAATAAATAATTTTTTAGTTATTAACGTCGATAAACTCAGAATAGTTAAATACATATGTCAACGATTACAGTTAAAATTCATATTTATTGAAGTTTTACTTAATAAATCCAAATAGGTGGATTCACGCAAACAATTCCATTATCATACAAACAGTTTTACTTGCATATTGAAAATTAAGTGATTTTGAAATGTAACACTTTCACACCGAGGTATCGTTATGTCTTTTAAGTTAAAATTTATTGTCTGTGTAACCTACTCAACTAAAGTAAGAACCGCTGTCATACGTGGGCAAAGCTATGCGAATAGAAAATATCAAAAGGTGGTGACACACATGTGGCATTCGGTGAATCCCGAGTAATGAATGTTCGTCATTCGGCAAATACTTCGTAGTGTGGATGATTGAGCTATGACTAATGTTCGGTACTAGCCATAAATTCTCCATAGTTAACCGGTACGAACATTCCTCTTGTCTAGGTCTACCTGTCGTATATTTAGTTTACTGGGGAGAAGTTATTTCCAGCTCATCCTCCATGGTAAGCACGAATGTTCGTCGTTCCCGACAAATAGGCGCATGTGTGTAAATATGCGCTCGTCATTCGACAAACAGTTCGGCAAGTAGTTCGCGAAGAGGTGAACATTTGACACTTGGTGAATGTCGCATGTATAGCGCCATCTAGATGCACTGTAGGTATGGAAGCGTCCTAAGTAAAGGCGAGCGACGCGGCCCAATTCCAAGCGATGGATGCGATCAAATATTGTGATATTTTCCCGCGAACCGGGTGCGGCGGAACTCAACACCAGGGACTCTGAGCATTCAGACAAAGGGCGTGTTTATCTACACAACTTATGTTCTAAGCATTCACAGGTGGTGTCTTAGTCGGGTCAAATTACATTTAGTTTGGTGATTAAAGAGGCAGACTTCACTGAATTAGTAGACGTGTGCATTGGGATGTGAAAAATAGAAACCATTCTAACGGATTGCTTGTGGATAGAGAGTGATCTCAGATCTATGAAAGTGTCAAAGAAATAAATTTTACTTTTTTCACAATTACAATACATTTGTTCTACATTGAAAAACTTGAACTTAAAACCTAATCAGATTTATAAATCTAAACAATGGAGGCACATAGAAGAGGGGGAGTTATTATCCCCTTGTGATTTTAGAGTGTGTTATGTGTTATTTATTCACACCAATGGTGAAATTCAACATAATATTCCCTTTACAAGTAGATGGTATTTGCTTTTTTTCCGTTTAGCTTTTTTGTAGTTTATTAACAAATAACTGAGTTCACGTTTACTTGATGACAAAATCATGGCTACTAATTTGAACTCTCGTCGCTTGTTTCTTGTATTCTGTAGCCTCCGTAAGAAGATTAAGGGATTATGACAAAGTAAATTATTTTACAATATAGTTAGAAAAACTATTACACACGTCCCATTTTTACTGCTGTTTAAGGAGGAAACAAGTAAACCTAATCTCTCAGCAATTTCTGATTAGAACGTATCTGAATGTATTTAATATATGCTTAACCACTGTGATATTCATGAATATTCTAAAAATGGTAGATTGGGTGGTTAACTAAGAGGAAATTAAAGCGATTAAAGGAGATAATAAACCCACAGTGATAAAGCCCATACAGAAAACCACCCTCAGTATACCTGACCGGGACTCAAAACCCGATCTCCCTAACATCAGAAGTCTAATCTAACACGAGAATGACGCCGTAGACAAAACGTCGCATTGTCTAGCACGCCAATTTCATGTTAGACTAGACTGCTGGTAACGGGGAGGTTGCTTTTTTATCAAATGGTTTCCCACTCTCTACGCAGGTAATTTCCTCAAATTCAATCGTTTTCATCCCTGTGCAAAAGTTTAACTAATATATATATATATATATATATGGACAATGAGATCCCTTAAAAATATTAATGTTCTATTAAATGGGCTCTTAAGAGACCTTTAACCCCATAGGCAAATATTGAGCGTAGCCATTTTGTTTATAATATATATAAATGTTTTAATTGAAATTTAATCAAAGTCCTTAGAGCCTATTATGAGAAAATCTACTTTTTCTCTTTTTGCCCTTTTGTAAACTACCCTTAATTTTAGGGTTGCACGATCAGCAAAATAGTTTAGGCTCTAGTCCGAGGTACAGACACACGGATGGAAATTCAAAAACCACTCTTTCGGATTCGGGGGTCATGAAATGTTGAGAATCATCAAAATCTTGAGTTCGATTTTTTTTACGACCACAATACTTTATCTACCTGTAAGATAGCGAGAAAATAAAAAGAAAAACATCACCAAAGAGCATAAGAATCAAATTAATTTTCAGACCTGAATTAAAAAGTATGTATATTTGATTATATCTGAGAATCTATTGGTTTTATAAAAATAAATTTCAAATAAAATATTTGTATCCATAATATTACTACAACCTTACAATGATAAGATATCTCGTATTAAATGATTGCGGGAAAATGGTGAAAATTGGAAATTGCCTTTATGTAAATTATCTTCAATATCATTTTCATGAGAAAATGAGAATTGTCATCTTGTGTATAGTAATAAACAGTTTATAGATATAAAATATAACCCAAATAACTATAGCAAATTTCGAGAAAATTGATTTTTTTCTCTTCTTATCCCTGAGAAAATTACCATTAAATTTAGGGTTGGACAAATAATTCCAAAAAACCCTTAGGGGGACCTTATAAACATCCCAAGCTATAGCCCAATCTGTAAAATAGTTTGGTTGGTTCTAGTCCGAGTTACAGACAGACGGCATTGCGAAAACCACTTTTTTGGTATCAGGTGATCATGAAACGTTTATATATTTTATTAAAATCACGAGTTCGAATTTTTTGTAGATCACGATACTTTCTCTCCGAGGTATCGAGACAAAGTATAAATTAGTCACTTATGTTCTACGCATCTAAATCATATCGTACTCTAATATTTTTATAAATCTCGCTGAAGCTACCTCAGCGTCAGTATAGTTGACTTTAACCCAAGAGGTTGGGGATCGCATGGTTTTAATTCCGGATGAATACTTTCTAGTGTGGTTTTACTACCATAGTTTTTACACGGATGCAGGTGCATTTATTCAAAAATTATTCTTTTTATTCCTACCCCTTAATTCAAGTTGTTGTTTAACAACTTAACTCAGATTATAGCGTCTAGGGTGTAGGGTGCAATTCCCGGCATGGATTTTATATATATATAAAATCCATGTCGGGAATTGCACCCTAGACCCTAAATATATAATAGTCCATATACTATTTTTAAGTTTTACAACCTTAGAAGTGTTTGGAATGTTTAATTAAATGATAAAATATTAATTAGAATAAAATTAAACCGAAATTATACATGTATACCCTGATTTTGGTTGGAAGAACAGTAGAGAAGATTCGAACAAGTTTATTTGCAGCCAACATTGATAACATTTCATTTTATTATTTGTGTTATTTTATAGTAATTGATAATATCTATCAAAAATGACAGCTGCAAATCACATGACTTTATGTATGGATATATTAAAATTCTTCTAGTAACTTTAGTAACTAACTTCTACTGTTCTTCCTACCAAAATCATACTATATCTAGTTTTTTTTCTAACTACAACTAATGATAGTTTAAGACATGTTGTTTTTATTTTCATAATATTTTATCATATAATTAAACATTCCAAACACATTAAAATAACAAGAAATATTACTCAAAAACTAGAAAATATTATATTGTTTAACATTTGAGTGTACAGTAGCGCATCCCATGATGACCGGGGAAATCCGGAACTATCTTAACCTAATCCTTGGCTCTGCGGGGAATGGAAGAAGAAAAAGAAAAAGCGGATGAGGGCGTGCGGACAGAAATAGAGGACTGTTGTAAGGAAGAAAAAGGGGGATGAAGTGTAGGAGGGGGTTTAAACACTTGTAGACGAACATCTGTATGTCTTCCAAGAGAAAGGGGAGGTGGACTTTTTTTGTTTACAGACAAAAAAAAATTTAAGAGTTGCTATTAAAGAAGAAAGGCTATTTTATTTTTATTTGTATAGTAAAACAAAAAGATACTTAGACGCGTTGACTTTCCTAGATGAGCCTTCATTCAATAGGCCCTACTTTCTTCTTTTTTTGTTTCGAAAATTAATAAACTTCACAACAGTTTCCAGTTGACAGGCCTTTAATATCGCGAAAGGAAAGATAATATAGTAATGGAAACCTAGTTTGTATTTTCAAAGTAATTATGATTCACCAGCATTGCACTGTCTATCCGGTAGACTGGACCTAATACATAATGCTACTTTGTAAGTATCGTGCTTCTACAATATGTTGGTTCAGGAAATACAAGTTAAATACGTCTCATAGCATACATAGATATCTAAGCACGTCGTTTCCTTAAAGGATATGCAAAAAACTGAGCATAAAGATAAAAAAAAACTCCATACTTAATGCATCCTCACTAACGTTTCCACACTTCCCTATCCTTTCATAATCCCTTCGCTTCAATAACATCCATATACCGAGTCATACATTCTCTTATATTATTAAAACTCTTGATGTTTATTTTTTCACACATACTTGTACAACATTTAGCCCCGTCTTACACGGCCTACACCTTCCTTTTGATCCTCACACTCATCCTCTCAACATGCCCAAACTAATGCAAAACACTTTTTTCACATTAACCTATTGTATATCTCACAAACCGCTCCTTCAACTCCCATTCATTACTTATAATAAAATATATTATTTAGAGTTGTCTGCGTTAGGTGTAAAGTACAGTACTAGAAATATCCATAATTTATTTTACGGTGCGTAAGTTCATAGTTTTTGTGATCCGTTATTATGAAATCATTCACTGTAGCGTACTGACAAAAGAATAAAATAATACAATAATATTTATTTAAAATGTCATCACAAGTTCGAGAGAGTTTTAAAATAGTATCTTATTTTACATTACATTTATGTATGAATTATGTATACAAGCTGTGCCTCCATAAAGCACATAATGCTTTTGGGGGGAGTGTAAAGCTTTAATGTCTACGTGGGGTTCCCCGAGTCTGAGTTGTATTAAATCTGAGTCCCTCTTTAGTGTCACAAAAGCCTACGTATGAAATATTGACATTCACTCTTAATGTGAAAAGCCACGAACACAGGTTGGGGAAGGGAGGTCAGACTAAATGTCTACATGGTGTAACATGGTAAAGGTAAGTAGGTCCCTCCAGCACCACAACCGTCAATCATAATATACACTCCATTCACGGTAGGAATTACTCTCTGAAAGGTCTTTTTTCCTACCAATATCCTACTATACAATAGATTTATGGTAGGGAAAAAGGCCTTTCAGAAGTCAATTCCTACCGTGAACAGACAATACTGTTGTATTTTAAGATTAATAAAAAAATATTAAATTTTAAAAAATAACCTCTAATAGGAGTCACATTGTGCTAGTGTGTAGGCAATTGAAGATAGTTAAGTTGAATTTATTTGATTAAATTTGATAACATTTATTTAATTAAATGAGCTATCAATGAGTTCATATAACAATATTGTATCTGGTCGAAATTATTCATTTTCAAGCAGTTTATTTTGTTTTAAAACAGATTTTTCATAACACTGAGTTTTCTTAATCTATTTTTTTATGTATGCATCCTAAATATTTAGTCAAGTGAGTGGTATCTTTTGTTCGAGTGATGGTGGTAATTTGGGGGCCGTGACAGGACCTCGTGGCTGGGGGTGGGAGGCTATAGTGCAAATGTGGGTAGTTGCACAAAATCTAGAATAGCTCTTTAATTACTAACTGTACACAAACATTGACTGTAACCAAATCGAAATAAAAACAAATTGACTATAATATGTGTACAGTATCAAAAAATATCCATATTGAACGGTTTACGAAATATTTGAAAATATTAATCACTCCAATATATGAATTAAAATATTTTTAAGAATATCCATTAAACATATTAAGTTTGGCAAAAGTAAAATGTTGTGGTGATATTTTTCTACTTGCAACAATGGCAAAATGAGTAAGGGTCTGGTGTCCAAAACAAAATACTATTTACAATTTATAACCAAGGTGCATGGATGATATGCGTAATATGTTACCAAAATAGTGAGGGATACAAATAAATATAATGAAAACTTTTATTTCAGACAATGTCCTGATACAAATGATACTATTCACTATATTCAATAAATTAGTTTGTTACAAAATATTGAGAGAGAATGACAGGATATTTTGATGTTGTTGACTATCATGCCCTTCGTCAGCATCAGCAATACAATGAACCTACAGGAGAGTTTAATAAAATTAAGAGGGCAATCATATATTTCTTTTTGATGAGCCAGTTAAGTAAAGTAAAAGTTAAAATATCTATTTATCCAACTGAAATGAGCTCAGCTAAACTTAAATTATATTATTACAGTTAAAATTATTTAGTTAAAACATAAATCTTTATTGAACTGAAGTGAACTCATCTAAATTGAAATAATAATTACAGTTAAAATTATTTAGTTAAAACATATCTTTATTTACTGAAATGAACTCAGTTATAACGCTTTAGTCCGGCACTCTTGGGACCTAACAAGAACTGGACCACAGAATTTGACTCCTAAGAACCCTTTTTTTCATCCCTTATGCCTAGACCATAGGATTGTCATATCATTCAAGAATTTATATGTCATATAAGCTTAAGCGTGCTACGAGTGTGATTGGTGGAGGTGCCCACCCCCCTTAAAACCCTCCAGCCCTTGATTCTGTTTGTATTTTGTCTTAAACAATGACATCAAATGATAAATATGAAAGAATCAATATTTTATTTTACAAGATTATTCTTTGAAATGCCAACATTATAAATGACAATGCCATCAAAGACCGTATCCACAGCCAACCTTTGTTCGATGAATGGACCGTGCGTGAGGTGTTGTAGCAGGATCTTAGGCGTACATTAACCACTACCCTTGGAATATCCATCGACGCCGTCTATAAAAAAAATTATAAAAATAGTACTGTATTTTTATGTCACTCCAGATTTTCATGGATTCTTTTAGCTAGTGGGGGTGATATAGAACTCATGGCACACACGATGCGCACGCCTATGCATACAAGGTAGAAAAAAACTTAAAATACGAGAGATAATACACCACCCTTCACCACTCTTGGTATCATGTAAGACATAACTAAGGGCTAAAATACAACAAAAATACAATAAAAGACAAAACGTATAATCAAAACACTCGGTTGCAGATGTGAACAGCTTTGGCCAGGCCTCCACCGTGGTTCGGATCCCACGTTAAACTGTAGATCCTCCATTCCTCTCTCAATCACCCTACCATTACACATTAGCGTAAGTGCGTATAACCCGAACGGGTAGTAAGACGTGATGCTAATAATAATAATAATAATAATAATAATATTATTATTATTATTATTATTATTATTATTAACAGCTTTGGCGCCTTTGTATTGCCAGTAGCACTGCCCTGGTGGCAGTCCTTCAAACTAATGGCGGCAGACTCAAAACGTGCCGGTCCACATAACTCCGTATTAAAGAGTCTCAACAGTATAAGACTTTGCTCAGCTCAGAGGAGTAACTAGAGATGATGGCATCCAGAGCAAACAAAAAATTTACGCCCCTTGAAAACACCTACCTTCATTTTGGATGAATTCTTATATTGGTACTCAAACTGGTATCTCGTTTTATTACTGGTTACAAAATAATAAAAATAAATTACACTTTTTATAGCTAACCAAAATTGAAACTTCTATTATTTATAAATTTGGCACCCAGGGCACGCGCCCCACCTGCCCCACCCAAGTTTCGCCATTCGAATCACTTCAACTACCACTTGCTAAATTACTTATTAGGTGTTAGCAAACGATCTTTGTTCAACTGAACCTCATAGTGGAGATAGCCCGCCCCGTGACGTAGTGGTGGTCAGTGTACCTGGATACAGGTCTAGGGGTCCCGGTTTCGGCTCCCTTAAGGATAATGAGCCCAACGGTCATCAAGGTTGGGTAAATTAGGCATAAGCTAGGATCACTAAACATTACTTATTTACAATAAAATCACGTAGGATCTTTCACTTATTTAATTTACTATGCCAAACACAACCGCATAAACCAAATAAATGACTTATTTTTAGTATTTTAAACGTGATATGTTCATTAAAAATACACCAACGATAGAAATAGCAGTTTTACCAGATATAGTAAAGAGTATAGAAGTGTATGGGATAAAATATCAATACTATAAAAAACTGCAGCCGCGACAAAATGTTGGGCCGGCAGCACACTACCAGTCACTGTGAATAATCACCGGTATAAATTACCGATATTTTAAAATCACGGTCACGGTGATCACCTATTTCAGAAAATCACTTTATCACTCTTACGCCCATCCATCCATACCTTTAACTTATAAATATATTTTATTTTTATGAATGAAATAACATGAAAATAATTGCAATATTATAACTTTAATAATGTCTAGGCTAGGGATGGACATCGAACATCGATGTTGAAGGTTCGATATTTTAACATCGATGTTTATTGGGTGATGATTTACAACCATCGATGTTGATGGTTCGACGTTTGCGGCATCGATGTTTGATGATCAATGTCGTGTGTGCCTTGGGTGTCGCTAAAGAACATTGATTGTTGAAAATCATCGATCAAACAATATGTATAATCTACAGTACATATATCTAAACGAAGGTTCTTATTGGTTTACCTGTTGGTAGGGATGTTTTCGAATGGAAAAAAACATTGATGTCCCTAACGAAATGATAACATAATTGAGAAAAATCATTACTTGTATAACTTCGATTTTATAAAACCAATAAAACACTGTATTTTGTGTTTTAAATCAATTAAACTGTAACTGAAGATCATATTTAAGTGGGGGATGAGAGGAGGTTGGTTAAAGGTAAGAGCTGACACCCGTAGTACCGAAAAAAAGGCATGCTTTAAAACATATATATACTAATATATATGTAAATCGAACTTTAAATATCGTTTTGATAACATCGATGTTCGATGTTCATTCCTACAAGTATCTGCTAGTCGGTGAAGTAGGACAAACTTTGACAAAGACAGGAAACTGTTTGGAAAGAAAGATGGTTTCGAATTGAGTGATTTTACAAACAGTGGACGATGGATTGTGGTTATTATAATTATTAGTGAACAGACAATATCAAGATCTGAATATTTTAAAAATGGTATTGTTTTTAAATTCTATATGAATGTATTATTTTATCAACATAATTTGTTTTAATTTAAATTTTTGTTTTATTGGATATAAATATACTGCAGATACAGTTACTTAAATTATTTGAAAAAAATCAAAAACACCGGTTAAATGGTTTATTATTATTATTATTATTATTATTATTATTATTATTATTATTAGCACCGCGTCTTACTACCCATTCGGGTTGTACGCACTTACGCTAATGTGTAATGGTAGGGTGATTGTGAGCTGAAATGAAGGACCTACAGTTTAACGTGGAATCCGAACCACGGTGGAGGCCTGGCATTCCCCACATTCACAAGATGTCTTGTCAGAGGTGAAGGAAGGGTTTGGTAATCAGATAAATCTGTGCCGGGACCGAGGATTGAACCCCTGCCGCCAGCACAGAAGTCTGACACCTTACCCCTAGACCACCAGGTCACCGAAATGGTTTAAAAACGCAATATAAAATGTCTATAATTTAAAAAAAAAAACATAGATATTTTTAATACGATGTTTTTCTTTCTATGTCCATCCCTAATATAGGCTATTTTAAGGAATAACCCGGAACCAAGAATATAATTTCTAGCATGAGGTTTAATGTTTACTGCTATCCATTATCCAATATCCTTATCTGGTATCAGTTATCTATACTCCATAGGATAAATTACAATGGAAGAGTAACTTATATACTCATCTTCAAAAAGAGGGAAATGTTTGTTTAGATTTATTAGGTTCCTTTTCTTTCTTAAGTGAATTTTTATGATTGACATACAATACAATTGACATACCTAAACTGAAAACATAATGGAAATAACTGCTTACACCAACCCCTATTTTACATTTGATTCAAGTTTATACACTAAGATCGATCATTTTTATTAAATAAAATTTAAGTTATAGACAGTCACGTAAATGTTGTATAATTTAGATAAGATTTTGGCCTAAGATAACTCAAATAATCAATTATTTTTATTCAATATGATTTTTGTTTGTTTGTTTGTTTGGATATTTATTTGTGTAACTCTTATTTTGACATTCTTTTCTTTAAAAACATTGAATAAAATGATAAATTTAACAATTTGATCAAATACTCTATAAATCAAACTTTAAATACAAAAATATGTTTTTGTCCAGTTTTTTTAGATTGCTGCGATCTGTTGGGTAGAAAGTAAAGTATAATGCAACCGTGGATCGATAACTTCATGTTTTGACCTTGACTCAGGCTTTGATTGTGACGCAATCTATTCGTGGTTTTGCATACTTCTGTTGAAAAATAGTTATTTTCAAATCTACTATCTGATAAGTATTAATAATATTATAATTCAAATCTTAATCATTGTTAGTAAAGGTACGTTCTAGTGCCAGAGCTGGAAGAAACAATGTGAATAATAGCCTTCTCCCCCTTGGCCCCGTTCCATCCTTAGCATCTCCACAGGTGATCACGGGGTCTAAGGCGTCTAGACCAAAATATACTATTTTACCGATGATCAGGAGGTTGAGGTTTGAACCTCTCATGGCTACGCTAGAAGAATTCCAACAATGATTTATAACTGTGGTTTCCTTCTTCGCTTTACATTCTGACACGTGTGCCCTTTTGTGTCGAAAGTATTAATTGATACTAATAAAATGTAAACCTTACCACTCTTCAGTTGTTGTAGCCTGTAGTCCTACTGTGGCTTTGAAAAATGATACGAGACATTTATAGCTATGTATTTTATATGTCCTTATTTTTCTCTAATTGAATAATGATTATTACACATTTTCTTCCATTTTTTAAAATGGATTTGTATACAATTTTCGCTTATTAATTTGTTGTACTATGGTTATGTAAAATGATATGGGACATTTAGAGTAAAACATTATATAGCTTATATATATATATCAGGGGCGGCCCGTCCCTAAGGCGCGAAGGCACGCGTCCCCCATCCCCACGAATCCCCAGTTCCTTTTAAAGTTATTATTCGCACTCTCACGACAATTTTATCTTGCCACAATAGTTTCAAGAAAAATATGTTTTTGGTTAAGGTAATAGAAGGCAATGTTTTTAAAATGGCATGCGGTCGGGCGCGAGGCGGTCAGCGCCTGATATTGGAGACCAAACCTTCCCACCCCTTCACCTCTTGTCTTCAAATGGCATGCAGTCAGGCGCGCGACGGTCAGCGCCTGACATAATGAGACCAAATAGTGAGACGAAACCTTCCCTCCCTTTAACCCGCTGTCCTCTTCCTGCTATAGCTAGCATTGCTTATTCTTCTTTTGAAGGCGCACTCCCTTACGCGCCCTAAGGTTGAAAGCTTGTGAAATGTGTATAGCGTGAACCAGCAATAATTGATGTCAGTCATACTGCGTTCTCCTGCATCTTGAGGATGTGTGTGGTGTGTTTATAATAATATTATGTAGGGTTATTTTAGGATAATGTTTATTTGAGTTATATGTTTTAATATTTTTTGTAACTAGGCTTAATATGAATAGTTCTATTCAGGCGCTTAAGACAACGAATATTGCAAGATTAACTCTTGATCAAAAAAGAGAATTGAATTCATTAGGTAGGCCATGTTCTGAATTTTGTATGGAACAAAGTGAAAACATATACACCTATATATTTATGCACATTACACAGCTGCAGTTTTTCTACAACACATCCACGTCCTTTGGGGGAAGTTTTTTTTTATTTTTCCATGTTGTTTGTGATATAAATTTTTGAGTTTAACTAAATGAATATTTAGCAAAACATATTCCGAAATTTGTGTTTTCTTTTAAATATATTATTTAGAAATAATTTATGAATTAAACAGGCTGCGCCCTCCAGCTTCTAAAGTGACGAGCCGCCACTGATATATATATCTTCAATGTTACACATTCAGTTTTATTTTATTTATTTGTATAAACACTAAGAGGCATATTGCACCAGATTTTCTGTTCTGACTCGAGTAAAATATTAACCCATATCAGTAATTTATAAAATTAATCATTTGAATATTGTAAGACTTATTTTTTTACTTTTAACATGTAACTTGTATTAATATGTAGCTAGTTAATTAATTAATAGATTCTCTAAATTCTCTCTTTTCTGTTTGTATCCAATAATATTATCGCAGTGCGGGGATTAACCTGTATTATGTTCATGTTAGTTCAGGCTTTTATTGCAAGTTAAAAAGAGTTATCAAAACAGTTCCGTATTCATCCGCCTCGCAAAGTGGCACCAGCATAACTTTTACTCTTAGGCAGATGGAATCCAGAGTCAGTGACGTTTGCAGGGCTGTAAAGTCGGGTGGATCAATGCTACTAAAGGAAAGATTATATTGTTAGGATTGTATACTTCTAGAAGATATCAAAGGGTGTTTCCATGGAAGATAGAACTGATGTTTAGGGGTCAATCCATAACAACTTAAAATAAGGCTTGTATCAAAAATAATGTTAGTACGTTTATGTAGCTGAAGTTATTTCTTTGCCAAATGTATGTATTCATTTTCCCCACAGTGCATAGTAATAACACTATAAGTAGTTGTTTACATTTTCAACCTTGACCTTGGTAATCTCGTTATTTTCTATCCCTAAAAATAATTTGTAGGGTCCCAAAAGCAAAATTAGCAATGTGAATGGTTGTTATTATCCTTTGATTGTTCTAATTTAACAATTAAAATCCATGTATTAGTTCTATGTATCATATTATTTAGTTTACATTCTGTTTCTAACTCATAATACATTACTAATGTAATGTATGTTGAAACAAAGTTATTTTTCATCTTCAAAATAAGTTATTACTTTAAACAATGATGGTAAACATCCTATTGTGGCCAAGTTCATTGTTGAAAACCTGCGTGGATCTTTGAGTATCCACAGATTACGGCAAGAGGGCCTCAACACCTCCTTAGCCTCCCCTCCTCTTCTAACCTTGTCCAGCTGCCAGTGGCTGCGCTACTGCTCAGAACACTTTCCAACTAGCAACACCTCTTTAGCCTCCCCTCCTCTTCTAACCTTGTCCAGCTGCCTAGCAACATCCCCTTAAACGGACTATATACCATGCATTCTAGTTTAGATGCTTATCTGAAAAAAATTAGACTATTGCTATGTTGCGAAGGGTTTTTTTTTGCTCTGAAGGAACCGACTCGATTAATTTGTAATTAAATTAAAAATGGTCCGGAAAATAAATAGAGTACCTGTATGGTATTTTATGTAGCATGTTATTGAGCTTTCTATATAAATTAAATTCGTTTGTCCATTTTTTTAAATACTGGATTTTTGAAACTTTTTATTTTTAAGCCACAGTGTATTTTAATTGATAAAAAATATTTAATAAAAATATCATTTTTCTTTAGAAATAAAATACTAACATAAAATAACGCGACGATGGAGTACTTTGAAAATATATTTATATTAATAAAATGAAGAGCTTGTCTGTCTGTCACGAGAATTGTGTGGTATCTTTCGCAGGCAGATGATGGCTGTCATTTAAATATGAATAGCCCCTGTACGAACATGTGCACATCGAAGCAGAAATTTTAAAATTTTGATTTGATCTCTTTAAATTAATTAAAAACTGGTTTGGAAGAAATAAATTTACGAGATTTGTTGTTGTCTATTTGAAGCGAAGAAAGGCCTTACCTGGGGTAACCTCCCACAATAGATTGCTTAGTTCCCCCAGGCAACGCCGGGTACTTCTGCTAGTGTGTTAGTAAAATTTAACAAAAGATAAAAAATGTTCATAGGCCTACATTGAGCTTAAATTCATTACACTTGTTCTGCAATATTAGAGTTTAGTGGGAAAATAAAGATAATTCAGTAACTGTGTTCCATTGAAATCATTCAATAAAATTCGATGTGTGAAACGATATTAAATTATTTTTATTTGTTCTAGTTATTTCTCATAAAAAGAAGATGAATAATAACACTTCACTTAATTAAATTAATGATAAAATTGATGAAACAACTTTTCATGTGTGCATCTGGATAATAGAGGTATCGTCGAGGTATACCAGCGTATTCTTAGGAAGGGTCGAGGACAAAAAGGTTAAATTAAAGCCGATAACCCTCTTCAGTGGCCGCATGGTCTAAGGCGTCACTCTCTCAATAGACTAGACGGCCGATGAAGGGGATATTGTGATTCAATACCGGTCGAGTATACTGAAGGGTGTTTATCACTACCTCTGTCCACGCAAATCATGGTACACTTCCTCTAAATAAAACCTTCCTAATTCCTAACCCATTAACGTAATCAATACATAAGTGTATAGCCTGAACGGGTAGTAAGACACGGTGCTAAAATAAATCCGATAAACAAAACAATAAACTGATTTTGTAATCATTTAGGGTTGAGTGATAAACTTCTAAACAATGGATATCATTGAAGGAATCCACCGATGACAGCGAATACAGCACCTTTTGATAATACGCAACCCTTAACATCGCCACGAGTTTACTATTTTCTCACCCTCTCCATTGGGCACGTGTAAAAAGGTGTCAGTCTCGTTTTGTCCGGTTTTCCGGTGATGGGGAAGCTGGGAAATCGAATCCAGGTTGGATGTAATGAGGGTGTTTTTAATCAAATTGTTTCCCACCCTCCATTCGCTGCCAATGTGTACACTCTTCCTCTAAAGTCACATCCCTACCCCATCATTGTAAACACGCGGATAGACTAGAGGGGTAGCGGGTCTCGATCAGGAGAAATAAGAAAAAAGTAATATTTTCTTTTAAGACTGGCCGTACGGATAGTGCAGTGGAATCGGATGGTAAGTTTGAATTATTATTGGTGAATTTTCTCTCACCTTGTGATTTATATCTCTCCTGGATGACCTGGTGGTCCAAGGGTAAGATGTCAGACTTCTGTGCTGGGGGTCCGGGGCTCAATTCTTGGTCCCGGCACAGATTTATCTGATTACCAAACCCTTCCTTCACCTCTGACAAGACGTGTCTTAATCACAACATGTGAATGTGGGGAATGCCAGGCCTCCACCGTGGTTCGGATCCCACATTAAACTGTAGGTCCTCCATTTTATCTCACAATCACCCTACCATTACACATTAGCGCAAGTGCGTACAACCCGAACGGATAGTAAGACGGTGCTAATAATAATAATATAACTCTCTTGACGAACATAGATCCATTACCTAACCTGTAATGGTGATCGGGTGGTATAAGGTTCTAGACACGGATACACTTGATCGCCGTTAATGAGTAGATCTTATTTAAAAAAATACCAGCTAGCATGCATGCCCTTGGGTAACGAAGTGTGGTGGAGTAGGTTTCCTAATTTTTTTAGCACTAAGTCTTACTACCCATCAAGGTTATATGCTTATGTTTTAATTACGTTAATGGTTTTAATTGTTATGAAGGTTATATTTAGAGTAAGTGAATCCGCATTTTCGTGGAGGTTGGGTGGAAAACCAGTTTGTAAAAAAAACCTTATTACATCCGAACGAGATTCGAACTTCAATCTCCCTGTATTAGGCAGTCTAGCCTACTGCAAGAGTAGCGCGTTAGACCATGTGGTCACCGAAATGGGTTTACCTAACTTTAAAAAAAAAAAATTCACTATGGTTCTCCAATCCTCACTTCAAGCCAATTCAGGTGGATTTGATATTATCTATTCCCAAATTTCTATGTTTCATACTAGACCATTAACAACCCTTTTGCTAACATACAAATGCAAAAATAATGTCCTCAAATAAAATCACCCTTTTAATTCCTTTTCTTAGAATAGATGGTTTTAGTTCTATGATAATCAGTTCTATAACTAGAGTGCACATTATAATGAGGGCATCCATTTTTTGTCCTTAAAAAATACATTTGCCAGACTCCGTTGAGACAGTAACTCTGGAATAAGTACCCCCGCCAACCTACTCATCCCTCACAAACAAATCTACCCCCTTATTTCTGGATATATTTCGATCGACTTTTGATATTCTCGGAAATCTAGTTAAAAGCAGGCCCTGAACCAACATTGTAAAAAGCTTTGTGAAAAAAAGGCGTTTATTTGAAAGCTATGTTGCTAAAGGTTTTGCTTAAAGGCATTACTTTTTATTTATCACATGTTTGCTTTAAGGGGTCCAATTTGAATGCTTTCGAGAATGGGTGTGTTTTCTCTTATATTATTTGTGAAGGGAAATCTTGTTTATATCAGGGTGTTCAGAATTTATTTATCATTGATTAAACATATTTCAAAGGAATATTTATCCCTGTTGTTTAAAATCTCCACTTCCAAAATGTCCTTTATTGCGAAGATTGGGTGGAAATCACTAATGTCAACCTAGCCGGGAATGATTTGTACTTGCTAATTAATACTACAACTCTATGGTGTGAGCCCGCAAGTTAGCTACAACGACCAAGTGGTCGCCGCCGTTAGCGATTATGGTGCTAACATTTGCGGATATAGGGTGGCAAGTGGTCAGCACAATGAGCCCTGTGGCCATTAATCTCGGTTTTTTTTAAACTGGAGCTGCTACTTCTTAATTCAAGTAACTCTTCATTGTTCCTCGCGAGGCTGAGTTTGACCCCGTTCTAAGCCCACTATTTAACAGATAATTTTTGAAAGCACCAGGGATCAAACCTGGGACCTCTGGATCTCTAGCCAGGAACTCACAAAGGTGGTCAGAAATACTTTATTATTAATAAAAAGTGTCATCAAACGATTATAATAATATTTAAAGTCAATTTTTGCAATAAATAATAATAATAATAATAGCACCGCGTCTTACTACCCGTTTGGGTTATACGCTTTTAGTACTTATTACGCTAATGGATAAGGAATTGGGAAGGTCGAATTAGAGGAAGTGAACCCGCATTTGCATGGAAGGAGAGTGGAAAACCATTTAGGAAACCCCCCCACCCCCCAGTTCACCCGACCGAGATGTTGCAATAAAGAGCCTTCTGCTAAATGCCACTCACACTTACTCCGTAGATCCGATAGAGTTGCTTAGTACACACAAACGAAAAAAGATAACAATTAGCTGTTTCCATCTAGTGTGGGAGAAGGACTAACCGAGNTATATATATATATATATATATATATATATATATCTAGAGCTCCCAAATTTTAAACAAATTTTTATGGTTGGGAGAAGGATGCGTTGAATTAATTTATCACAAAATAACGTCCAAATATCTTCTAGAAGCATCCCATTTTACAGAAAATTATTTTCGATCATCGCATGTTACCATAGCCATTGCTAGTAGAAGGCCGCGGCCTGTGAGAAGTGGCAACGCCGCATATTGGGGCCAGATACGTGACTCATGGCTATGCTAGAGTGCGCTAAATAATTCAGTCTGCAAGGACTTTTTGCGATGTTTGTTGACTGACTACTGCCTTGTCTTGTGTTTATAATATGTTACGTATAACTAGTTCTAAGAATGGTTAATAAATGTGTTGTGCCTGGATGCAGTTCAAATTAGGATTCGGCCAGACCAACAGGCGCGCGAGCAACTGAGCATGGAGAAACTGGCGAGCGCGTGATTATCAGATAGCTATAGATAGTTGTTGACGAGGGGGCAAAAGTTAGAATCTTGACTCAGCGAACTGAGGGTGGTTTTTGACAAGTGATTTATTGTTGTATTTTCCCATCCTCTTTTAGTGCTAACGGTGATTCTTATTTGTAAAGACCTACTTTGATTATAATATTGAAGTATTTTAACATATTAGTTTTACATATATATATATATATATATGTAAAACTAATATGTTAAAATACTTCAATATTATAATCAAAGTAGGTCTTTACAAATAAGAATCACCGTGTAAGTGTGCTAACCCTATCAATAACAATAAAAATGTCAAAAGGAGAAGTTTTCCTAGCACTCAATGAACCAACGTACAAGAATATTGCCTAACGCCTGTAAACTAGACTATACCGGCTCGAGAACGCGCGCTTGAAAAACGGAATCAGTTCCATCTTTCAAGCGCGCGCGCTCGGTCGCTCTAGTCTGGCCACTTCTCATTACAACCAATGTGTTCTATTTTATTTTTTAATCGCTCACTCAATCTGGCCGTGCCCTTAAACTTCAATCACGAAAAGGGGAATTATTCCAATTTTTCAGTTCCCTACAGATCCTGTAAACAGAAATGAGTGTATTCACGCTGTTCCACGTTCATATTGGTGATAAAAGAAATAATTAAGTATGCCAATGAGTACATAGGAGTTCCTTATATACTGACAGGAAAATTCAGACAGATACTCTCGAATACAGGTCTAGTCAGTATCGACAGTTATCTGGAGTAAACTATAATATTACAGTTACTCAAGTAATAGAAGAAGAAAATAAGAGTCAAGAGTGTTTTGAGGTTTGATCCAGCAAGATACGGGGAGGTGTCTTTTTAAAGTTATTTTGTTGAAGGAAATTTTGAATTTGTTACAGAAAAAGTCAGAACAGACAATAAGTTCTTTTCAGTTCTAGAACAAGATTATTTAGAAAATATTAAATTTAAAAACTCTAAATTTAAATAACTATGTATGTGGTTATGTTAGTTTTAAACTACCCAACAAAACTTTGCTAAGCAAAAAAGTAAATGTAAATGTAATGACAAATATATCTAAACAAAGTATTAATAGAGGCGAGTTGTCTGTTCCATCAGATTTTATCTCGGCAGTTTGTAAACATGAAGTAGTAATTATACTAACCCTTTTAACTTAGAAATATGAATACATAGCTGCTAGAAATCAGAAACTAATAATTAGTGAATTAAGCATAGATGCAACTAAAACTGATCCATGTTTTCATTTACTGCTTGAAGTTTGTCACTGTGGAACAGATCAGAGAATTACAGCATTAAATATTATCTCTGCTATATCCAATATTCTTTTAAATAATTATTGTAAGAAAAAATGTTCCTTTAGTTAGGTGCTTAAATAAATAAAATGTTATTATTTTCATAATATTCTTATATGTTAAAAAAAAAGTTATGATTATGTTTCTTCACAACATATATTTTAATTTTCTAACATGTATAATTATTTAGCTTTACAATGCTTAAAATATTCTTAATATCCTAGGCCTAGAGTATAGTGATCAACATGATAGTAAATTAGTTTGTGTTGACACTAGTCATTACTTGCAGATTGTTGTAAATAATTATAGTCCTGTAAACTTATTGTTTAGGTTTATTTTAACCAGCCAATGGCTGAGATATTGTAAATGCTATGTGACAAATAAAATAATTGTCATTATGCTCACATTATGAAAACTTGATGTTCCAATTAAAAGTAATGTTTAGATTAGTTTAATTGTTAAATACATTTTTTCTAGTTAACTTATTTTGTGAATCATTATCAAGCCCATTTAATAATATTTTGAAATGCTAATAATTATAACAAAAATCAGTAAACTTACGAGAATTTTGTAAACACCTAGCAGAGCGAGCACTATGACGAGTAACTCCAGGGAAAAGAGTTATTGCGGCGTTGCCACATCAACAGCCGCGGCCTTCTACTAGAGATGGCTATGATGTTACCGGTCACTTTTAAATTGAAATACAGCCACAATAGTCGGTTACCTACCCATGGAGACAATATTATCTTACACTAAAAAAACATACAAATAACTAAATCCACTTTCACTGAGCTATACGTTCTTCACCAGTTAATTTAGACAAATGTTGTCAGATATAGTGACTTTTTTTCTATTGGATACACCACATTTTATATTATGTCTTTAAAATTCTATGACGAGCCTACCGTGTGGTGTTGGACCTTGGGGTAGCATAGTAGAAAACTCCACAGCCATTCTCATGGCTATCATCGTGTTCCAGATTGAAAACGTTACGTAACAGCAGGCTGTCTGAGAGACCTCCTACCTCCCCCGTTCCCTCAATAAGGCAAAATATGCGACAGTTCCGCACAGATACATTACCGTATATGGTGATATTTGTGACAGTTGCGCACGCATCAAGGTTTGGTCACAGAGATGTGACAACCACACACAGTTCCGCAGGCCCGAATAGTGTAAGGGTATACTAATCACTAATCAGTAAAAAAAAAAAAAAAAAA
>CABFVZ010001407.1:133179-152726 GCA_902151445.1 Timema monikensis | reverse complement strand
AAAAAAAAAAAAAAAAAACAGGTTAAACGAGCTACAAACCATGAGTGTAGTATTCCTGATGTCGCAAAAATACAAGTGATGAAGGCCACGGACAACACAAATAAGGAGGGTCTAAATTGTATTCAGAATAATTAGGAACCCTACACATCAAAGTTTATGAATTTGTTACTGAACCATCATGTTTTCTGGTAGGTTAACTCTAACCTAACATAACCCAACCTAACCTAACCTAGCCCTGATACAAAGATATAAAAAATACTCTGAATTTAAGGATTTCAAAGTAGTCGGACCCAGCTAAGGAACATCGTATATAGGTCCAACTACTTTACCAGTCCTAAGTTTGGGAGGGAAATAATTAGGAACTCAAAAAGAATAATTGGATACCGGTGCATAATCTGCATATAGAAAATAATGACTATTGTGAATGTATGCAAATGTCACTCCATAACTGCACGGCGGTGCACAATAACTCTCGCTGTGCTCAACTGTCACGAAACTATATCCAACTCGTGTTTGCTCACATGCTCGCACATTCATAGACACGTTATATAGCTAAATACGGTCAAACACACATACACACATCAACTGACAAGGGTAGGGCCTACACATCAGCACGGTGTATTGGTTTTGTTTTAGATGATGTTCAGTGTGCCTACACTAGGCACATGTTAGCTTATGCCGTGTGACGTCACCGTGGGGACTGAGGCACTAATAATTAGAAAATTAATAACCAGGATTTGAAACCTTAATTTTACGCCTATTTATATGTCAAAAATTGTTTCCAAAATCTAATGTTGCATTATTTAAAATGAGTTTATTTTTAATAAATTTAACATTAAATTATATTTCTTCTTGCTGATAACATCGTTTATGTAATGAGCTTGACTTCTGGAAATTACCTTATTTTATAGAAAATTTTCATACATCCCATGATTCCTTACGTCGACCCCCGCCCACAGAGGCACGGCTCTGCGCGGCGAAAGGAACTAATGATTCTCTAGAAAACTCGAGACTTACAGGCATGGAAATTCCTTCCGCGCGTCGCGGTGCTCTGGATTATAGTGGACGTCATACCATTTGATTTCATGTAAACCATACAATGGAAAGCTCTTCTTGGCCATGTGATGTGGCGCGTCGCGGTGCTCTGGATTATTAGTGGACGTCATACCATTTGATTTCATGTAAACCGTACAATGGAAAGCTCTTCTTGGCCATGTGATGTGGCGCGTCGCGGTGCTCTGGATTGTAGTGGACGTCATACCATTTGATTTCATGTAAACCATACAATGGAAAGCTCTTCTTGGCCATGTGATGTGGCGCGTCGCACCGTATATTGGTCTTCCAGTCTAAGCTATAATTAATTAGCGACACTTAGCTAAGAATTTAACTTGTTTTACCAGCACTAGGTTAAATTAGTTTGCAGGTTCTTTGATTCATTGATTATTTATTCAGAAAGTGAATATCAATAGGCTTGTATTATTATTATTATTATTATTATTGTCATTATTTTCATAGTATGGATTGTTAAATTTACTGTCATCAGCGTTAATCATGTGATATATATGTACATGTACGTCCATTTAATACGTTATAACTCGTGGGCTATCTAACGGTTAAATTTAAAGAATGGACATAAGAATATTAAAAAGGAGTGTACACACATTAGCCCAAAGAGAAAAGTGGAAAACGACAGGGATTCATCATTTTTGAAAAACATATTCCAATGGGGATTCCAAGCTTGAACTCTTATCAACAGTTACACCGTAGGAGGTGGAGGAACCGTCTTACGCCATACGTCATACACCATACGACCACCACTGCGTGGCTATTAATATCATAATCATTATCATCATTATTGCTATTATTTGTATGTTTTGTTAGCTACTGCACGTGAAAGCATAGCATAAATATTTATTTTCCCACATCTCCTAAACCTGTCAAATGCATTTTAAGCATCCATTAGCAACAAATTAAAACCCTTAAAATCAAAATGGTATATAGCGATAATTTGATAAACATGTTTACATGGTATTTAATGGGTGTGAAGTCTCGCTCGAATTCATTACACGTATGAATCAAAATACCCCGCAAAAAAAAAATATATAAATTATATTCCCAGATTACAAAATCGGAATCATAAAACTGAAAAGCCGTTTTTATGTCACGTAATAAATAATATCAGGGTCTATGAAAAGTATTGCCCGTATATTACCAGTAAATCTGATAAGAAATACACCCAATTTAAAAAAATGGGAGAGGGTGAGTTAAATGGGGAATGGAAGGGCAAAAGAAGATTTTCAACAGTTGCCATTTATAACGCTGTATCTTCAAGGTTGTTGGAAAATATTGTTTCTTGGGGCAAACTGTTATTACACTGCTTTCTTAGCGCTCTTAACAAAATTTAGGTAAGCCTTCGCTTCTTTACTGTTTTCTCTTATAAACAACCTCCTTACCCTCCCTGTCGCCTCTCTTCCCCCTAACCCCCAACTTTCTCAAACACCCCCTAACAATTTATTAACCATTACCAGGAGAGCAGCGACGCAGCGGAGTCAAGAATTTCCGGTGCAACTTCAAGTCACGGCGGTTGTGTACAGCCACGTGCAAAACTATAATATGGGAATATTTTATTATTTTTTTTCTAAACGCGTTTCATAACACATTTTGAGTCTGGAAATAAATATTTTTCGCTTTTTTGGTAGAGATCACGAAGATAAAATTTAAAGGAAATGTACCTGCATTTGCATGGAGGAAAAGTGGAAAACCGTTAAGGAAAAGTATATTTGACCCAATCTCTCCAACACCAGTAAACTAGACAAAATGATCTCGACATTTATACCATGTGGTCATGAGCCTGAGTCATTTTATTAACGCATTGTCGCATTGTTTGGAGACGCTTGAAACGCTTTGGTTACTAGTTAACGGGACCTTCTGGGACTAGTTTATTCCACTCCCCTCATTCTTTATCTAGACATTTTTATAGGACCCCATAATTTGTCTATATAGTAGGCTTACTTCGAGATAAACCTATCAGACTCAAACTTATCTGTATATACTTTCATGAGAGATCAATCCCGTGCTTTAGTTAAGCTATACAACATCACAAACTATATTTTATCTGTGTCGAAATACAAAAATTAATTCAATAATTTTACTATTCCCATCGTTATTTATTTCAAATTAGTAAATGTACGGGTTGGATATAACTTATCAGAGACTTTCTAATCACATAATGAGTTGAAACAAGGAGAAGCGCTTCATTGCGGACTTTTAAATCTAGCCTTAGAGTAAGTCATGCTATTAGGGTAATGAAAGAGAGTAGAGAAGGCTAAAGGAGGTAAACTCACTATGAACAGACAGAACAGCATGTAGCTAACCCACTATGAACAGACAGCACAGCATGTAGCTAACCCACTATGAACAGACAGCACAGCATCTAGCTAACCCACTATGAACAGACAGCACAGCTTGTAGCTAACCCACTATGAACAGACAGTATGGCACGTAGCTAGCACACTATGAACAGACAGCACAACACGTAGCTAGCCCACTATGAACAGACAGCACAGCATCTAGCTAACCCACTATGAACAGACAGCACAGCATGTAGCTAACCCACTATGAACAGACAGCATGGCACGTAGCTAGCACACTATGAACAGACAGCACAACACGTAGCTAACCCACTATGAACAGACAGCACAGCACGTAGCTAACCCACTATGAACAGACAGCACGGCACGTAGCTAGCACACTATGAACAGACAGCACAGCTTGTATGCTAACCCACTATGAACAGACAGCATGGCACGTAGCTAGCACACTATGAACAAACAGCACAACACGTAGCTAACCCACTATGAACAACCAGCATGGCATGTAGCTAGCTCACTATGAATAGACAGCACAGCATCTAGCTAACCCACTATGAACAGACAGCACAGCATCTTGCTAACCCACTATGAACAGACAGCACAGCACGTAACTAACCCACTATGAACAGACAGCACAGCATGTATTTAGCCCACTATGAACAGACAGCACAACACGTAGCTGGTCCACTATGAACAGACAGCACAGCACGTAACTAACCCACTATGAACAGACAGCACAGCATGTATTTAGCCCACTATGAACAGACACACACGTCAACTGTCAGCACCGGATAGCACAACATGTAGCTCGCTCACTATGAACAAACAGCACAGCATGTATTTAGCCCACTATGAACAGATAGCACCACACATAGCTCGCTCACTATGAACAGACAGCACAACACGTAGCTCGCTCACTATGAACAGATAGCACAACATGTAGCTAACCCGCTATGAACAGCCAACACGGCACGGAAAAACGTTCGTAGAAACTCTTTGCAAGTCCCATTTGCTATGGAGAGTTCATCCGAAGAGGAGTTAATGGCATTTGGTGCAGTTTGTGAGGAGGAAGGGCGTGAATAAAGTGCCATAAACACATGTTCTGGGTTCATGTCATATTTCAGAAGAGGGAAGAATATGATGAACTGTAAAAAATATTACCTCTCAAGTCATCAATATTTTCAGATATTTGTTGCAATTCGTTGTCCTTCTTTCTGCTGTCATGGTAGCTGGGATCAGAAACATCATATATCCATGGAAACTCTTCACTGATTCTATTAGAAGCTCGTATAAACGCATAAGTCATTATTTAAAAACACATTGAAAAATAACTATACCTCCTCGTGGTCACAGATGTACTGGCCGTTCGAGGCCAACGAATAAATTCCCCGAGAAGCATCCCGGCCGGGCCGTTGCGTTACTGTCCGGTGCTGTCTGTTGCCGTGCTGGTTGTTCATAGCGGGTAAGCTACGTGCTGTGCTGTCTGTTCATAGTGGGTTATATCCATGCCGTGCTGGTTGTTCATAGCGGGTAAGCTACGTGCCGTGCTGGTTGTTCATAGCGGGCTAGCTACGTGTTGTGCTGTCTGTTCATAGCGGGTAAGCTACGTGCTGTGCTGTCTGTTCATATTGGGTTAGCTACGTGTTGTGCTGTCTGTTCATAGTGGGTTAGCTACGTGCCGTGCTGGTTGTTCATAGTGGGTTAGCTACGTGTTTGCCTGGTTGTTCATAGTGGGTTAGCTACGTGCCGTACTGGTTGTTCATAGTGGTTTAGCTACGTGCCGTGCTGGCTGTTCATAGCGGGTTAGTTGCGTGCCGTGCTGTATGCAAATGGGAAAATCTATAACCTTGTTCAGGGTATTTACTGGTAAGCCCAATGGGAATAGATCATTGGTAAACATAGACGCAGATAAGAAGATAACATTAGAATGTATCTGGAAGAGACGGGATGTAATGAGGTGGACTGGATATAATTAGCTCAACTTAGGGATAGAATTTAATGAGGTAAGCGGAATATAATAGCTTAAGATGGTTCTAAGATTAAATGAGGTGGTCTGGATAGAACTAGCTTAAGATAGGGATAGGTGACACGTTTGTGAGTATGGGAGTGAACTTTCAAGTTCCTGGTGCCTTAAGAGTAAATAAGTAAATCTATATAAGCTAGTAAACAAAGATTTTGGGTGTGCGTGGTGTACATCTGAATCTTAAATATATTAATATATATTCTAATGCGGGCGCACTTCCTTTAAACTATCTTTTTTATTCATAACTTTTTAATTAATCCATTAATAACTCAAATTATTATTTTTTTACAATTTTTTTTATCGCCACGTATTACTTGCCTGTTCAAGTTGTACGCTTATGTACTAATTATACTAATGAGCTAGGGGTGAAGAAAGTTGAATCCAAAGGAAGTGTAATCTCATTTGCGAAGAGGGAAAGTAGTAAACCAATTAGGGAAAGCTACCCTCAGTACACCTAACCGAGATTCTAACTGTTATTTCCCTATCATCGCCAGTCTAGTCTATTGCGAGAGTGACGTCTTACACCATGAGGCCACCAAAGGTGTAACATACTTTTAAGTTCCATATGATGGGTGTGATATCACGATATTGATTGATTTATATTTGATCAAAGGTCTATGTTTATTGTGGATGGAGTATCTGATAGTAGCCTCGAAAATGTTTTTTAAATACGTCTAACTAAAGGTCGCACGCGTATACAATTATTCATTAAACTAATGTGGTAGGTACAAGGAAGATATTAGTTAGAGGAAAGGTACCCACAATCGCGTGAGGGGAGAGAGATAAATCCTTTGGGGAAAACCCCACCTTCAATACACCCGTCCAGGATTGGGACCGCATCACCAGCAAACTATACTAAATGTACTTGACAGACCACATGCCCACCGATGCAGGCCTCCAATAATATCTCACAAGTTATACAAAAAAAACATTAAAATATAGATGTATATTTATTTATTTAATCTCTGCTGAACCACATAAATCTCGACGGCGCGGCAGACAGGGACAATAAAAGCAGTTGCTGACAGCGCCGGTATCGGTTATAAAGCGTGCGTGCTGCTAGATTAACGCTAATCATCGTCCCTCACCGCGACAGCGAGGGTTTGTATCGTCGAGACGGGAGTTCATGTGGAGCAGGAATATTGACGTAATCGCAAACATTAATCATCCATTCCCATAATATCGTGGTTAGAAATGTTGGTAGTCAAATACATTCTTCAAAAGAAACCTTTTTTATACCACATCTTTGTGTAAATGTTTGTGAGATCTCATTTAAATGACACTTTATATACAAATCTTATTTTATGTATTTTTAATTCCGTACTCCGTGCCTTACAACCTATTCGGGCTATCTACATGTTTGCAATTATGAGTTAGATGTAAGGAAAGTACATATTTATAGATTGTGTATCCGCATTTACGTCACGGGAGAGTTGGGGAACCACTTAAACTAAAAAAAACTCACTATACTCAGTAGGGATTTGAATCCCACCTCCCCCGTCATCAGAAATCCGGTCTATTGATATCCTGACACTTTATATCATGTTACTCCCCCAGCCCCATCTCACAGCGGAGTTGCAAAATTTAATAAAACTATACAAGAAAATAAAATTGTTCAAACCGTTCTTGATTTAACATTTTGTATTATGTTCTTGTTTCTGTTGGTATTCCTTAAATTTAACTGTCCTCGGGAACCTTTATAATTTTCCCAGTTAAATTAGGTCCTGTCTAAAATACATGTCGGCCTCTCTATAAGATTAATTAGTTGCTCACCCACTGAGAAAGAGACAAAGTGGTCGAGAATGTCAACAATGACACACAAAGGGATCTAATGAATCCCACAATTTGTATTAGCTTAATTAAAACATATGGGAAACACGGTGGTCGGACAAATTATGTACCCCCCTCTCCCCTCCCGTAGAGACTGACTGAATATACTTTGTAAAGAAAGAGCAGAAGACACGGGAAAGCTAAGAACTGACTGTAATTGCATTAAATGTTAGCAATATTTATTTTTGTTGCATTACATCTTGCTACACATTCGTGATGTATGCATTTTAATTATGCTAATATAAAAGGGACGTGGAAACTTTAATCTAGAGTAGATTAACACTCATTTTATTGGAGGGAGAGTGGGCATAAATTTGGGGGGAAATCACCCTCAGTAAACCTGGCCGAGATTCCTCCTAGACTTTTCCGTCAACGGTGAGTTATAATTGATGAGCCTGACATTTATTCCACGTTCCTACCGATGTGGGTAGCAATATTGTTCTTTATCTGTTTTAATTATTATATCCAACATTTGGCTACTAAAAGTATAATCTAAGGGCTCGATATGGAGAAGGTATCTGAGAGGAAGGTAGTCCGCATTGGTGGGGCGAGGGGATGGAAAATTCACTATGTAAAATCACATTTGGAAAACCAAGCCTTGTCTTAGATTCAAATCTTGACTTGATCGTCACAAACAATCTTTTGTGAGGATCGTGTGGTAACAGCTGCGTGTATCTATCTCTAATACGAGCACCGCACCTTAATACCCGTCCGGGATACCCGCAGATTTACACTAATGGGGTAGAGATGAGTAAGGGAGTATTTTAAGAGGATCTGTATTCGATTTTGAGGGATAGGACTGTAATAAACTATTTTTTTAAATACACTTCAGAACACGTGATCAGGAATCAAAACCCCTACAACACCGCTATTGGTAAACCAGACGAGACAAGACTGATGCCTTAGAGCACGTGTCAAAATCTGAGAATATTCAGATGTAATAGTGTGAACCATTAATAGCCAACACGGTACTGGCATTACAGAATACGATGAAACTAATGTATGATGTATGGTTCAAGAGCACCAGCTAGTTGAATATAAATATCCTCGCCCTGAGGTATTTATTATGGAACCATTTAGGATTTCTTTGGGAGGGGAAGGGATTACCCGATCCTTATAAGAAAGACCCAATGACGGCTGTGATGTTACAAAACCACTAAAAGTTCTGTTCAGTTGTAATTCTAAAAAAATTGCTTTATTTGTTTGAGGAAGTAGATACTTATATTATAACCATTTATTTTGATCTTAGAACTGCGAGACTTTGCGTTAAACGTCCTTGCAAATGAAATGATTTAAACCTTTCATTAAATAAATATAAATCCAATAATGTAAAGTTTTAAATCCTACAAGAACATAATTGTGATACCTTTCATCTCCATTTTGGCGTGAACCATGTCTTGAAATAACAAAGCACTTGTTAAATAACGCAAGCTTTCTGTAATTCATCTCAGCCTTCCAGTAAGCAACCCTCATGATAACACTTTCAATACTGTCTATCTTTGCGGCGAAGCAGTGGGTGGGAAGAAAATGGTAAGTACACCTCTACGGTGGTAAGAAGAGTCGGCCGAAGAGTAGTTTGTCGTGGTATCGACCTTATTCTAACCATCCTAACCCTTCCTAAGATAGGTAAGAGGAGTAAAAGCGGTCAAGGGGGAAGGGGATAGGTTACGGAAATTAATTAAACCCACGGGACTGAACAGAACCGCAAAATGCCCGTTTTCTTCTTCTGTCAGTGGAAGCACAAAGTCCTTGCGGTTTCCACAAGCTTCTTGCCTTGACTGACCGTTGAGGGTTTGGGAGGGGAGGGGATGACCCCATCCCTAAAGTAAAAGTTTGTCTTGAGACCCAGTGGCGCAGTCAGAGAGCATTTCAAGTAGTCACATATTATCTTCAATGTTTGAGTAGTGTTGACTCTTAAAATAAAGTGGTTCTTTAAAGTGTTTGATATTCACGTGCAACATGTATTCATACGCCTCCGGCTTAACCATATGCTTATACTGATAAAGTATAAAGGAGAAATAAATAATTTAGAGAAATTGTACCCGTATATGCATGGATCTAAGAAAAAAAACCTCAACATACACTACTGAGTATCAAATCCTGACATCTCCTTAACCCGAATCTGATACAAGAGGAGACTGACGCCTTTGTCCGTGTGTCCACTAGTGCAGGCTGCTGAAACTATTCACAACCAAAGTATGACCTAACAGTTATAACAAGTGAATCAATACCAACTCATTCATTTTAGCTTCATCATAAAAATCTACCCGGCTCCATTTGCGCGTCTAATAGCCTTCATTTTGGATATGACAAAACTAAAACTAAAAAAAACAACATTGGTTTCATAAATGTTTTCCAACTTTACCTTCGCTCCTAACTATACATTTTCATCGTGACTAATTGCGATAGGTCCAGCGCAGGAAAAAACAAAGATCATGACCTGACCTTGTTCTAAAAGAACCTTGATAGGTCCAGTGGAGGAAATAACTAAGATCATGACCTGACCTTGTTCTAAAAGAACCTTGACTAGGTTCATGCAAGGGGAGGGGAGGGCGGTGACATGTAACATTGATGGCTTGCGAGCCACACCCCGTACCAATTTCCCACAATAATGGTAATTTTTTTTAAACTGTCACTGGCATGCCTGACACGCGAGACAAAATGGAGGTGTGTTTGGTATCTGGGGGCTTTTAATGGAAAATTGAACCTCCCTTTGAGGAAGTAATCTACCTGTATCGTGTATCGTGGGGTCTTAATTGACAATATTTCAGGTAATGGTAGTAAAATATGAATTACCTTCATACCAAGCTTAGGTTCATACGAGCAAGAAAATAAACTGCAATCTCGTCAAAAATGTGGTCCGCTTAAAGACAAGTTTGGAATTCTTATAAGAATTTATTTTTTGCTGGGAAACCATTCATGCTCCCTGGATTAATAAAGTTTGGTTCTAAATTAAACAATGTGGGGAAACTTCCTCTACAGTTTCATTGTTGTAAAAAACCGCTTTGATCTAGACCTATTTATTAAAGTAAATTGAAGTTTAATAATGGATCTTCAATTTTCGATATAGTAACAATCAGAATGTTGGAGACGGTACCAAAACAATCTTTATTTTAGAGCAAAGGTTTGTTAATTGAGAAAAACAAAAATAGTTTCCAACCAAAACATAAAATGTTAACAATAATATTTAAAACTCACAGGAGAAAAAAAAATGAACATACCAATTAGAATCATCTAATATTTTTTATGTTGCTAGGAGGATAGGTATTTAATGTGATATTTCTAAACACACATACTGCATCAGCACATGACTTTCACACCAACTTAACCTATGACGGGTACACCTAACACTCCGTACTCTTTTCAAGAGCCTAGATATAGATATATTATTATTATTAGCACCGCGTCTTACTAACCGTTCGGGTTATACGCACTTACGCTAAAGTGTAATGGTAGGGTGATTGTGAGATGAAATGAAGGACCTACAGTTTAACGTGGAATCCGAACCACGGTGGAGGCCTGGCATTCCACACATTCACAAGAGATATCTTGTCAGAGGTGAAGGAAGGGTTTGGAAATCAGATAAATCTGTGCCGGGACCGAGGATTGAACCCCGGCCGCCAGCATAGAAGTCTGACACCTTACCCCTAGACCACTAGGTCACCGATATAGATATAGATAGAGTATACTAATTGAAATGCTGGAAGAACCCCGATACAAATAGTAGATTAACTTTGCCAACACCAACACAGCCCTATTTACCAGGAAACTTTCTACCTTCAAGAAGCACTTGAAAACCGAGTGTGTGTGTTTTTTTTTGTTTTTTTTTTTTCAATGAAACTGACTCACTCACCAACTGTTTAAGTTGTACACATATGTAATAATTACATTTGGGACGTTAGGGAAGAGGAATTTTGGAAAGTGTTCTTGTATTTGCGTGTAGAAAAGAGTGGATTTTTCTTTTAGAAAAAAAAAAAAACAGTACAAACGAGTAGGATTCACACCCCAAACTCCCGTCATCACAAGTCTATTCTGATAACGTGAGAATGGCGCTAGATTTGACCACCGAATTGGGTTAGTAATTTGATAAGCCTCACCAACAAAATGTATTTATTAAAAAATGATTTTATGCTAAAACTAAAACTAAACAAAAGCATGATTTTTTTTTTGCTTGATTATTTATATCTTCTTGTGTGAATTTGGTATAATTCTTTATGTATTAAAAATAATAAAAGTTTAATAAAGCACCGATAAATTATCAATTTTATGAGATAGTGGTTTTACATTTGATCATGAATACTAATCATGAAACATATTAGGGCTAAGATGCGTAAAATGTAATATTAATATAACCACCTACAATTTGGAGGGATGAGTTTGTTTCTTAACACAAGGATTGTTTGAGTCAAGTCTTATTTTGGTTAAACATGCATGTGAAAGTCATTTTGTAGCTGCAAGTCGAGTTATGAGGTTTTGATTGAATTCATTGTTAAGAAATCACTTTACAAAGATACACAGATACAAATTACATAATGATTTTTATTAAATTTTGGCCAAAGCAGAATGTTAATATTTTTAACAGCTAGCCAGTACCTGATAAAAATGGAGGAAATGGGCAATTGGTTCAAAGTTATAACCATGCCACAAACCATTTTAAACCCTCTCGCATCTCACCAGTGAGTCGCGCCTCACTGTCTGAGAAACATTTATTTAAATGAAGGCTACGCGATTTGAGGTCATTGTAAGGTATATAAACAAAATAAATACACAGGACTTTAAATTATTCCTATATCAAAATAAATATATTAAAACCACTAATTTATGTTAATAAATTAGTTTTAATGTCATTATTGATTAACAGTGATTTCAATTATTTAACCAAATTATCAACAGAGTTGACCCAGTGATAGTGAGCTTAACCAGTGATTCAACTCTATACCCAATTATTGGTGCTTGATTCGAATCCCGGATGGGTGCCATGAGGCTAGTTTCCAAATCGGAATCCTCAGTGGAATTTTTTCCCTCCTCTCTAACTTGTGAATTCTGGTGCATGTTCTTAAATATAATCTCTCTCATTCTGTGTTCTAAAAATATTGTGAAGTTTAAATACACCGAATGTCAGTATGACACATCGGTAAAAACAAATAAGATTAAGAGGATAAGTTTTAAAATAATGAACCAACATTCGTCTGAAAATAGTCTGAAAATTTTGTGGTAAAATATTGGGGTCAAACTACGGCCTTTCGAGTTGAAGTACGGCGTGCATAGATAGCCCTTACCTAAACTTGAAGGCTTTCTGATAATATATATTACCAGCAGTGGTGGAGCGTGATCTTTATTTTTGTTGTATAACCTACAGGTAATGATTTTTTCACCATATGTTAACATATTAAATTAAATTCGTCTAAGTTTTCTTAATTTTTAAAGATCACTAGAATTAAAAATCACTAAACAAATTTACAAACAGAAAGAACCAAATTTGGGCTCGTTGGTCTCTTAACGCCAGTTCATGAGTACCACAGTATTTTAAGTACTCTGCCTAACATATGCCTTTTTTTTGATACCTGTTCATTGTGTTTTTGAACTAACATTTTGACCACAAAATCTACCTGTGAGGCAATATTTATTGTTCCAGATGGCTTAAATGCATTTTCCAAATGAATTGCACACTCCTCATGTTTTTAATTCTTCTACTTACCAAATCAAGCATCAGAAAAAGTTATTTTCTCCTTGCCATCCACCTGAATAAATGAAAAGGTATTAGGCATGTGCTCCTAGCCATTTATTTCCAGATTTTCTTACAGTTTAATCAGTGGTGGCTTGTGTATAGAAACTGCGGAATTGCAGCACCCCCTATTTCCACTTGATATTATCGATAGTATTTAATATAATGAGTCATTTTTTCTTTAATTCCTTCTTTATTTTTGTAGTACAATATATATTCCTTAAACTTAATATCAGTACTTCATTAGCCATCCCCCAGTTTATGAAAAATATACAAAAATCTTTGTATGGAACTGTGCGCCTCACAGTGCCAGCGACGTGGTGTTTGACTGTTGTGCGCATGCGCACCTAGGAGAGGGGTGTTACTCTCGCAGTGCCGACTCTGGTGTGATGGTGGAAGGAAGGTTTTTTTTTACTCAGCGTATATTGTGCTTAAAAATCGTGTACCTACCATATTCTTGAATGTGATAAAGTGTAAAAGAGTGTAGAGTTAGATTATTATTCTGCTTCCAGCTATTCTATATGATTCATTTTTTTCGGTTATTTTATTTAACAGAAAGACTAAATGCGCTTGCAGTACTTTCAATGGAGAAAAATTTCCTCAATTGTCATCCAGAGATCCAGGAGAAAATTATTGAACTTTTTGTGCCAATTAAAACAAGAAGAATGGATTTCATTTTTAAATGAATAGATCAAACTTTAACTGTAACAATTTAAGTTAAAGTTGTAAAATAATGTTTGGTTTTTTTGTTAAGATTTTTTCAAGTTCCTGAATAAGTTTTCTTTTTATACATGTTTTTTTTTCATTTTACACAATTTTAAAACAAAGCCTAAGAATTTTCTGGAGCAGCACCCCCATTAATTTTAGGTACGCGCTGCCACTGAGTTTAATTAAGAAAACGGAGTTTTTAATAAACAATCTACTTTAATTTTTAATTAGTAACTTTCACGCGTCATCTTACTTCTAGGATCTTAGCACATACTAAAGCACNTTCGTTAGTATAAAGCTGGCACTGCAATGGTAGGGAGATTTACCTTAAGAGACATCCCACCTGGGTGTGGCTTCTCTGAAAGGGCCCACCAGAGATGGCTCTTCTGAGCTTGTATATTCGGTCACTTTAGCGCTGGTACAATCTTCGCGTGGCGTTTGAAACGGAGAATGAATAATCTTGACTTCTTAGACACTGTATAGTGAATCAAATAATTTACTGCGTGTAGAGAATGGTGTGACATTTCATATTCATATTGTTTCCCCAAAATATTTCATAAAATAAAGAGAATGAAAGAAAAAAAAAATTAAGTAAAAAAATTATTGGAAAATATTGGTGGGGCCTGGTCCCTGATCATCCCCATCGGTGAGTCCACGTAATAAACGTCCAGCTAGTTTAATCTGGCTTGTCTGTGATGAGGAAGTTCAAACTATGGTCTAGTGTATTGAGGATGCTTCCTTCCAGCGGCCCCCAAAATGTGGTACGTACAATTATTCCTGCTGGTACGCCTTGTGCCGCCAATCAGAACAAGCAAATTAAAGTCGGGAAACGATAGGACAACATAAAATCTTATAAATATATTATGGCTACGTGTTGGTTGCTCCTGTGTGTTTGTGCCCTGGGAAAAATATCCGTGTGTGTTTGCATCTACTGTATATTCGAATCCTTCTTATTGTTCTAAGGAAGGTAAATGTTTGTATTTACAAAACTTGTTTATGCTATTTCATTTCAAAAACATTTAATTTCTGTTTAATTTTTTTCCCCAGCAGAAGAGATATCAGGTCAATGACTAACCTAACCTAATCTATCCTACCAACATTCATTCGTAGTAGTAATTCAAAATAGGACTGATCAAAAAATAAACGTCATAAATATCCTCTTAATGACTTCCAGTTTCTAGTATCAAGGCTTCGACTTGCCGACGGGCGCAAACAATTAAGGTTTATTTTAGGCGGGCGCAAACACCCAGTTTTTTTTTTTTTTAAAGGACGCTACCAACAGGGGCGCAAACAACACGTTCTCTATATTACGAGCATGTATATCCAAAAGTAAAGCAGATTTAAACAGTGGTTGTAGGGGTGGCAACACTGATTCAAGCTCAGACAACCGGTGCAGTTGCACAGTTTGTGTTATTATATCCTTATACACCATTAAAATGTACCTAAATAGTAAATATCCAGCATTATCTTGGTGGTACTCTAACTCACGGAGATTTTTGGAGTGGCACGCCATTCAAAATGCTTGAGAACCACTGCTCTAGATTATACCCTACTCATACCATTAGTGAAATTGAATGCGGGTAACGTAAGACATGATGTAAAAAAAACTTCATACAATTATTTGTATCAAAATGCATTAGAACTAAGCTTATGAAGAAGGTAAAAAACGTTAAAACCAATAAATCTAAACTTTTAGTTGGGGATTGTGGGAATTTTGGCTGAATAGGAATTCAATTCATAAATTATATAGTAAAGTCTGACTTGGATGTTTTGTGTAGGGATCAATGTAAAAGGAACCCATGAATAATTTAGTGGTGTGTGTACGGTACCACTCCCACACGTCACGGAAAGGAGACTAGCATAGGAAGTTATCTTTTTATTTGGATTCACACTGATGAAAAACATCTAAACAACAGAGATAAATTTGAATTATTTGAATATTGCCTACAACTTTACCCCCCGTACAGTTGTTCACGTGATCTAAGGCGTCAGTGTCGCAATATTAGATTGCCGATGACTTGCAGCTAGAGAGTCGACCGGTTGGTCGAGGGCTTTAGGGTTGGAGGAAGGGGGAGTTGAGGTCTATGTACGTGATATTCCCCACTGATTGTCCCACTCATTTTCTATGCTAATGCTGGGGCATTACCTCTCAACACTCTTATTAATTCCTATCCAATAAATAAATTAGTTAAAAATCAGGTTTTTAAAAAAAAAATATATCGTAACTCCTCAAAGAAAGGAAGTATTGCAATCTTAAATAAACTGAGTTCGATATTTTGATGGATGTCGATGTTTGATGACTCTCTGATCCCAAAAAGAGGTTTTCTTGATGCTGTATGTGAATCTGCATCTCGTCCTAGAGCCAAAACTATTTTCCTGGTCTGGCTGAAACTTGGTATTTAGGGTTTTCGTAAGATTATACTGAGGTGTTTTTTTGGAATTTTCCTTCTAGCCCTAAAGGTAAGGATACTTTAACAGCAGACGAATGAGAAAAAAGTTATTTTTTCAGAATCAGCTTTAAAGATTTGTATTAAAATTCGTTTCTAGGCACTGTTTAACACTACAAACAAAATCAATAATCTTAGTATTTCTGTAAATGACTTAAGAGGGTACTTTACATAAGCGGGTATCTCCAATTTTGAACATATTTCGGCAACTCTTTGAGATACAAATAACTCCCCATAAAAAATGTAGATTTATTAAAAATAAACTTTTATTTGGAATATAGTTTTATAAAACCAATAATTGTTGAGCTATAATCAAATATATTATTTAATTGAGTTCTGGAAAATAGGTAGTTTATTGTGTACCCTTTGGTTCACATCTCTTTTTTTCCTTAATGCCTTTTTTAACAGTGTATATTATTTCATTTGTGCCTCTTGGGGAATGTGATATTCTTTATTTCATTTGGTCCTGCAATAATGGCTATTACCCGCTTTGGCAGCCATGTGACCTAATGCACTAATTTCATGTTGGACTAGACTGCCAAAGAAGAGTGGAGTTTGATCCCGGTCGGGTGCACAGAGAGTGGTTTTCTTAAATGTTTTCACACCCTCCTACCATGCAAATGCACCTGTGTTTCCCTAAATCCAGCCTTATTAATCCCTAACCCATTAGTGTAATTAGCATATAGGTGTATAACCTGAAAAAGTAGTATGACGCGGTGCTAAAAAGAAATAAAAAATATAAAAATAATGGATATTATTTCGTTTCACATATCTTACTAAAATCTGGATTTGTAGTTAAAGGAGTGATAAAGTTTGTGCGGTTCATAGAACCATTAATTTTTGTTTTGTTTTGGTGCGCCACGTTTTACTAGCCAGTCAGGTGGTCCGAATATTCACACTCATAAGATAGGATAGTAAAGATAACATTTATAGGAGGCTTACACGTATTTGCTTATAAGGGTAAACCATGTAAGAGACACCACCACAAAACACTAAGATGGAATTCAACTCCCTACCTCTCTTTCACCATATAACCAAACAGGATAAGCATGACGCTTTTGGCTACCTGATCCGTTGTAAAATATTATTTTAGGTAATGTCAATTAGCTTAAAGATATGTTTTTTCATAACCACAAGAAAACTGTAAACTTAAAACTTGTTTCATTTATACAACATTTTCCATCTTATTCAACATTTGTGATGTTCACGCTCACACTTTTTTTTTTTATCAATCTGTTAGAGGACCATCATTGCCTTCCTTTATTAGAGGTCCTACTCTTCGCAGCAGGGGTCAACTCTAAAGGAGGTAAAAAGGGGATTCACCCCAAAAACCCCAGCACCCGCACCACCACAAAGACTGATTTTATTTTTAAATAAAATCTTAAAATCTACGAATTAAAGCTACACTAGATAGCACTGGTATTCAACCTGGGCTATACGAAGATTTCTTATGAGGTATATAAAATTTAAAAAATATAGTCATATATATATATAATTATTTTTATGATAAACACTGAATGATCAGGACCAGATTTAGGGTTAGCCACAAGAGATCCGGACTTAAGAACATGCAATATGTAAGCATAGTTTTATTTTATACGTATATTATAGAATATGTATAGCTTGCATTATGCACCAACAACTTTGGGGGTACAAATTTGAAGAGAAATTTAGAATGGGGGTACGTGAACAAAATAAGTTGAATACAGAGCATTTAAAATGTGTCGAACCATCGAACGTTTAAGCTAAAGTTTAAGACCAGGATCATGATATAGTATTTAAAAGGTCATACCGTTGCATGCACTGGAGATGCCCCTAGAATTCCTAATCAGAAAAAATATTTATATAACAGCTTCTGTGCCCTTTATACCCTCCATTCCCAAAGAACATTTATAGGTTCGCAACAACCCACTTTCCAAAAAAGTAAGATAACCACGGATATCATTGTTTTTATCACAGAAAGATAATCATATTGTTATTCTGTTTATTAAAAGAATTGGTAGTGACGGGCGAGAATAATCTAAAAGATGGCGGGCGGGAGGTATAATGTGGGCTGTGTTATTTACAGAGGACTGTGAAGAGATGAACCCAAAGCGTGAATGGCTGTTCTATATTATACCCTTGTGCATCAGTAGTGTAATTAATAACACTACTTGCATGTTACCAGTTAAATATCGTTTCCTTATTAACGGCTTCACTTAGTCAAACAAGTTTTCTTATGTTTCAAAGTGGACATTTATAGCTTCTTTGTTATTTTTTTATGATTAAAAAGTTGATATATATCATTTTATTTAAGGTTTTAATTGAAAAAATGTATAATACATTGATCTCATGCAACCTTTTCTTCCCTAAGAGCTTATAGTTTTCTCAACAAGGTTTCACTAGTGGTAAGTGGTCTAGGGGTAAGGTGTCAGACTTCTGTGCTGGCGGCCGGGGTTCAATCCTCGGTCCCGGCACAGATTTATCTGATTGCCAAACTTCATCTCACAATCACCCTACCATTACACATTAGCGTAAGTGCGTATAACCCAAACGGGTAGTAAGACGCAGTGCTAATAATAATAATAGTGGTAAGTTACCATTACACCTCACTTTACTTGGTCTGCCCAAAGTTAAGGCCACCTAAACTTTGCAAACAAACAAAAATAGCTTATTCATTCTTATCCAACAGAAAAAGTCGACAGGTAACAGTTATAGTTGTTTTACCACGTAAAGAAACTTTTCTGAAAGCTAAAATAGCTACGTTTATGTATTTATACGGCCAATTATGTTTTATGCATCTCCTTTTTTTACTTTTTTTTATAGATAGTGGAATTTTAGAATGTGGAAGCTAAACATTGTAAACTTTTATCAAACTTTAATCAAAATTCTTCACAAAATATTTCATTTAAATGTAATAAACTAGCAGTTAAATGTTGAAAATATTTAGTTTAAGTATTGTTTACTATATAACTGTGTATGTATATGCATAATAATACGAGGTGTATTAGTTTATTAGAATGCTAGCCCCGCATCTAAACATCAAACAATTTTCGATACTATTTTCTTCTTGAGGTTAAATGTGGTAAGCTTAGAGTAGAGATAGAATGGTGGGGATCTGATAGGAATGATGACAGCTAGAAAAAAATATATATTTGCTATAAAGTGAGGCGAGTCTAAATAAGAAAAGCTAAATAAATATATAATATTTTCTCAATGCAAACAGCATTTATTTAAGCTTTATCACTTATTGGGCTGTTTTTAACCTTACAATAAATAGTAACTTATATAATAAGCCTTTGGTATTTATTTTTCTTAGCTGTCCAATAGAAGGTTTGGGGAGACTTATTCTCATTGTATTCCATAACGCTACGCCCCTAATACTGTTACACCAATAGTAAATTTACGAATCCAACTTTGGAAATCACACACACATATTTATATATATATATATATATATATAT
>CABFVZ010001407.1:92561-126314 GCA_902151445.1 Timema monikensis | reverse complement strand
GTGAGAGAGAGAGAGAGAGAGTAGAAAACCATTTAGAAAAATCCAACTTCAGGACAACCTGAGGGTATTGATTGGAGCCCCGACATCCCGACCACCAGAAAATAAGATTAGATGACCCTGAACTCTAGTCCGTATGCCCACAGGCACGGGTTGTTTTAGGCATTTATTGGTCTTTTTACTATAATATTACTCATTTATTTGCTACTTACTGAGTTACGGTTTAGTGTTTGTAATTAGTTATTACTGTTTTAGGTCATGTTATTGTGTAATTCATGTGCTCAGAAAACTTCAAATACCCCTAGTCAAAATAATAGCTGATTAAAAATATATTTTATTATATCTCTGTGACCATAAAGTCCTGTATCTAACTGAAATGAGGAGTAGGCCGATCATCAACATGTAAACTACCCGGAGATTTTATTATTTATCTTATATCACGGCCTGTTATTATTGCTAAACCTTTTAAGGCATCGCCTATGGTTATATATCAGACACCTTAGCTCAGTTGGTAGCGTGTCTGTCTATGTCTATCGGGTTCGATTCCCGGCATGGCTGAACAATTGATCATTTGTGAAATTTGGGTTTATCCTTTCACAGTAATGAATAAACGGCTGGGGACTGGATGTTGTGCCTGTCCTAGTCTTAAGATAGATCATAAGGCATATGAAGTTATAGCAGTCCTAGCAAGTAGGTTGTGGAAAATAAATGGCTTGAATAAAAAACTGTCCCGGACCACAAGCTGGAAACAGTGATGGATGCAACTAACCCATAAGTGTAGAGACTGTTGGTTCAACTCTGGTCGGCACTGATTACGATTAATATTCATGTACTTCATATCCAATTAGTAAATATCGAGGCGCTAGATTTGAGTATGTAGTTTTAGATGTACTGTCCTTAACTAATTTAGTTTGTAAGTCATTCTCTATTATAACATGTGTGTTCATGTGTGTACAATATAGACAACATTTAAAGTTGTTGCCAACAAGGATAGCATGCTACCTACTGTATTATAAGTTTTAATTTATAGGTAATGATAATATCTTACAAAAGTTACAACTGAAAATCAAATGACCTGACGTATAAATAAATACATGGAGATAAATATTAACTTCTCTAAATCTCAGATAGGCCTCTTTCTATGAAAGTTAATTCATAGATATGATTTAATTTTTCTTTTTAACAAAGATAAGATGGTAGAGCAGCTTAAATAATTCACCTTGCTCATTTTGTACCCTAATATTGAATAGATTTAAGTCACTGGTATGCTGTGTATGTCGCCTTCACTGTGAATGCACTTTTACAAGTCCGGGCTATTCGTAATATTACATTAATGTGGTAAGGATGAAGAAGGTACAATTTAGAGGAAGTGTACCATATTTTGCCTAAGGAGAGAGTGGGAAACAATTCAGTTAAAAAAAACACCCTCAGTACACTAAGCAGGGAGTCAAACCCCGACCTCTCCACCATCACCAAACCAGACCATATGAAAATGCTGCCTTTGTCATCTTGTACACCAGTACAGGTAAACTTCACTTTCTTACGAACGGACAGTTGGAGCAACTTTTAGAAAAAACAAACGTAACCTTGCAGTTCACATTCACAACATTTTACCATCTTATTAAATCATCATTGTTGTTTTATAGGCATCAAAAATTGAAAAGTACAGATCACATGACTTGAAGTATGAATACTTGAAAGTAGATCAAGCAACTTTTTCTAAAACGCTTTGAGGGCAGCACAGTCTAAGCCGTCACTCTCGTGTTAAACTAGTCTGCCGATGATGAGGTTCGAATCTCGGTCAGGTGTACTGATGCTGGTTTTCAACAAATGTTTTTTCACTCGCCCTACAAGCAAGTGTGGATATACTTCTTCTAAATATAGTCTTCCTCATCCTTTAAACCATTTTCTACCTGTCAGATATATCCATGCGCAAGGAAATTGGAATGTTGTCAATATTTGCACTCAAACGTACGAATTAAAAAAAACAGTTTGAATTGAATTTACATAACTTGAATCTCGAGGTCCTGTCAAACATACAGAATTATAATCTCTGTTCCACGTGGTAAGATTTCTTCGTCCCCTCTCCCCGTCTCGTTACTCTATACCACCCCACCATTTTGAAATCCTACCCCCATTTAACATTCCGGTTCACAATCATCTGTGCGTGGGACTCACGTAGGAAGAAGGGGGGGAGGGGGGTAGGTAATGTTTGCCTTTCATTACCATCTCGAAATAGGAACCGGTCTCCGCCACACACTCAATGTTTGTTTTGTAAATGTAGTCATAATTGTTTTATACCTCCTGGTAGGAGACTCTCATCCGGGAAGAGGGGGAGGGAGGATGCTCGGAGAAAGGAAACGATTCGAAGGAACGTTTTAATGGGTCTCCTGTGGTTTCATTCCTCCATTCGAAAAGTGGGGTGAAAAGGTATTAACGGAGAGAACGTCTTTTTTTAAATTACTCTAGGCAACAAGCCAGGTGACATGCTTAAGCAACTTAACCATATTGAGCACCCCCTGTCTGCTTTCCACAGCCACACTCCATACATACATACATACATACATGCATATCAGTGAGCATGTAGATTAAACGTTTAGATCGTCTATTTTGGCTTTACAGTGACATGTCCCGGCCAGTTGTACTGAGGGTGGTTAATCTTAAATATAATTTAAACTAGCTTCCTTAACGCAAATGTGGATACATTTCTTTAAAATCTACCTTAATCATTCCTACCCCATTGGTATAAATATATAGCTAGTTTGAGTGGGTGATAAGACGCTAAACATGGAGATAAAAAAGTGTGACCTAAACGTAAAATTTAAAGTGTTTGCAAAATTGAGTTAGATTGTCTTTGAAATCACCGCCTTATTTATGTGTATTATATATGTTAATTATATTAGAAAATATCTATTGTGAAAGATTGAAAGTATTTCAATAAAATGTCAAACCCACATGGCTAACGACAATTTTAGCCAAGCAAATTCTCCTGTAGGACGCCTTGTCCAAAAAATATTCATTAAATTCTCATAATAAAACAAATGAAAGTATAGGTTTGGTTTTTATGAATATTTGTTTATGATCACGTCATATTTTTTTTATCTTCCTGAACACCTTTTCTGTATAATATTAAAGCATCAAATGGGAATGCTTATTTTGATGGTGGAATATTAATTACTATCTCGTCTTTGTTTGAGTTACCGTATTTTTAAAAAGGACTTTTATATTTGCAGTTTAAAATTATTGTTAAAAGCAATGATGGTGTTAGAATAGTTCATCTTTATTAGTTTTTCAAATTTTGCCGAGCTTCCTAAAGTAAAATAAAGGGTTAATTTCAAGATATTATTTGTATATCTGCCAAACTGTAGAAAGAGATTTAGTGTTTAAAAGTAATTAATATTTTAATTAATTTATACTTATTTTTAACTGGTGGTTTTTAATGTTTACTTTTTAAGCTCATTTTGTATATCATTATTATTATTATTATTAGTAGCACCGCGTCTTACAACCGTTCGGGTTATACGCACTTACGCTAATGTGTAATGGTAGGGTGATTGTGAGATGAAATGAAGGACCTACAGTTTAACGTGGAATCCGAACCACGGTGGTGACCTGGCATTCCTCACATTCACAAGATGTCTTGTCAGAGGTGTAGGAAGGGTTTGGAAATCAGATAAATCTGTGCCGGGACCGAGGATTGAACCCCGGCCGCCAGCACAGAAGTCTGACACCTTACCCCTAGACCACCAGGTCACCTGAGTTTTGTTATTAACATATATATTAATTATTAATACTTTAGTAACTATTAAACTAAACAGTCTATTATCTACTAAGTGGGTAAATTAATTAAACTGTAAATTAATAGCTGATAATTTAATAATACTGGTCGCCATATAATGATATACTATTTCAGTGTAATTGCATTTTATTCAGTCCACCGTCTGAAGATAAAATAGTATTAGTATAGTAAAAAATATTTTATTTTTAAACCCTTTTTTTTGCGTTTTTCTCACGTCGCATTTAGTTAATTTTTAAATATTAATAATTGTCTTACTTTACTTCAGAAATTATTGTCAATATAAAAGTAATGTTTATCTTTTTTTTCAAGAGTCAACGGTACCGTCGGCAGATATGTGGTATTTATGGTTTGCCAAAAACAAAGGTTGAGCACGGACTGTCGGACTCCACGAAATACCAGGCTACAAGCGAGCGTCATTCCAATAGGGAATTTCTATATTAGTTTGGGATAAATTTTACGAATAAAAAAATATAATGAAATATAATACTATCACAAAATAAATATGACAAGTCAAAGTGATTGCCAGGCGGGCGTGGCATACTTAGCACAAGCCTCAATCCGAGCCTGGTCGTGGCAAGAGAATTCACTTCTCTTTTATATGTTTATTTCTTATATTTAGCACCACGTCTTACTACCCGTTCGGGTTGAACGCTTTAAGTACTAATTTGGTCTAGGGGTAAGGTGTCAGACTTCTGTGCTGGTGGCCAGGGTTCAATCCTCGGTCCCGGCACAGATTTATCTGATTTCCAAACCCTTCCTTCACCTCTGACAAGATATCTTGTGAATGCGGGGAATTCCAGGCCGTCACCGTGGTTCGGATTCCACGTTAAACTGTATGTCCTTCATTCCATCTCACAATCACCCTACCATTACACATTAGCGTAAGTGCGTATAGCCCGAACGGGTAGTAAGACGTGGTGCTAATAATAATAATAAGTACTAATTACGCAAATGGATTAGGAATTGGGAAGGTTGAATTAGAGGAAGTAGACCTGCATTTGCGTGGAGGGAGAGTGGAAAACCATTTAGGGAAAACCACCCCCAGTTCACCCGACCGAGATTCGAGCCTCGATCTCCCCGTCCTCAGCAGTCGAGCTCAACACGACAAGTGCGTTAGCCAACTACGCCACCGAGGCGGGTTCTTTTATATGAAAATGACAATATCTTGGTTCAATAAGCTAAAAGAGTGAAGCGACTAGTTACTAGTGAATCACGGTTAAACGACCAGTGTTTTAGATCTCACTAATCTAAACGAGTGTCAAATTTTCCAGTCACTTTCACTAATTTCTGAGTGTAGTAGAAAGCATGGTTGACGGCCGACAAGCGCGTGGTTCTGCAACACGATTATAAAGTTGAATCATACTTGTTTATGTTTTGTTACAATACAACTTGTTTTATTCTGAAATGACACCGATCTCTTATGTATTTTGTTTTGTGGGGAAGGCTCGCAATCTAATTTATCACAACCCATTATTCTTATATTTTCAAGCAATCTGGCTGGTATTTCAGGACATAAAAAAGAAGAATTTGATAGGAAATGTGCCCACGTTTGTATGGATGGAGAGTGGGAAAGACTCAATTCACCCAAACGGGATCCGAACCTCTATCACCTCCAGTCTAACACGAAAGTGACGTGTTTAGCCATGTGAACACCAATACAGGCTAACATTGCCAGTAAGCTTAGCATCACAGTTTCCCTTTAATGTATTATTATGTCTTATAAATATAAATACATCTTTCATTCTACACTATATCATTCTTTACACTCTTATCTTTTTAAATTATTTGATGATTTAATTGCTAAATTAGTCAAAAAACACTCTCTAATTACTAATGTTCAGATGTATATTATCTAGGATAGATAGTTCAAATATCATATAATTTGATAAATAAATATACTGGATAGTATATAATGCTTTATTTTACTTTCTCATAAAGAGAAAGTTTTGCAATCATGAACTTTTTGACCTTGAGATTATGATCAATCTTTACGTTTTACGTGACCCCAAACCTAGAGAGGTGGGTTTACCATTATGTTTCTCTGTCCTTGGGCGTAGACCCTAAATGATTAAGGGGATTTTATTTAACCCTAATATTTAAATGCTATATGGTTTTACCCCAGAACATTATTATTTAATTTGACTTTAGCCCTTACAATAAGGGTAGTTTAAAAAAAAATTATAAATACGTATTTTGAAAATGATGTTAAGGTTTTTATTTAAATCCATATCTGAGGAGTGTTTGACATCACAAAAAATGAAAACAATTTTTCGGTAAAAAAAAAGTCGTTTAAGGGTATTTTACAGACAACTGATTTTTTTCCCCTTGATTTGATATATTTAAAAAATGTTCTATAGATTTGGTTCAAAATGGGAGTCTGGTAAGTTTTTTTTTTACAATATAAATACCTGTACCAGCTCTCTTCTGACATTCACATATCGACTGTAGCGCTTGGTGGTTGAATGAGTCAGTAACGATGGGGTCCTAGATGTCTGCTTTAGACCAGATATGTTAATACATTAATGTCAAAGCCTTCACGAGTATGTTCCCTTCCTCTTTAATTCAATGAGCTGAATATTTCAGCGGAAAATTGATAGTATATATCTTATCCCTGCCTGCCGCAGCTGTTAACGTCTTGCCCGGTGAATCCCCGCTCGCTCGCTCGCTCGCTCACGCGTGCAGACGGTACAGATAAGAACATATCTGCGAAAAGCCACCCAGCCCGCCGGCGGAGAGCTACTCCCGGAACATGGTACCGCCCACACGATGTCTTCCGTTCCTATTGTTCTGTGTTGTTCTTGTGGAGACAAGATCATCTTTCAAGGAAAGGGGCNTGGTTCCCCGCTTCCCCCCCCCCCCCCCCCTCACACACACACACTTCCCTTGAGTAATGGCTGATTAAACAGTTTGTTAGAGGAGATACGTTCGAGCCGTGTGCGTCTACTTGTATTTTATATGCACTATTCTCGCAGTAGAGGAAACTTCCGGTGACGCTGACTGGTAGATTGAGGTTCAAATCTCGGTTGGATGTACTGTGGGAGGTTTTTACAAAATCGTTTTCAACTCTGCCTCCACGCAAATGTGGGTACACTTCCTATAAATACAACTTTCCTAATCCCTAAAACCATTAGCGTATTTATCATATAAGCATATAACCTGAGCGGAAAGTAAGACGTAGGGCCAGTTTCATAGTCAAATTTAGTACGCCTCAAGTGTGGCGCTACACTAAATACATGACGACACCTACCTAAACCAGAATGGAATCATTCCATTATGGTTTAGGTAGGTGTCGTCATGTACTTAGTGTAGCGCCGCACTTGAGGCGTACTAAATTTGACTATGAAACTGGCCCGTGGTGCTAATTTATATACACTCACGTTCACGTTTAATAAACGAATTTATGTAAAAACGCCTTCTAAATTTAGCAAACAATGAATCAGGGGTGGTCCGTGGGTTGTTGACAAAGCAAGCAAGGCTTTACGGGACTGTAACTTAGTAAACTGTCTCCACCCATGATCCATCCATTCACTATCCACTTTGACCGTAAAAGCTAGTAAACATACATTATCTCATTCAATGGTGGATTAAAATTGTTGACGCCTAGGGGCTACACAGATATTGCCGCCCACCTGTACCCCCAACCCTGAAACCCCTTCTTACACTCCACACCCTGTCAACCCCCCCCCACCCCCACCCCCCCAGCACTCATACCACCGTCCTGTGTAAACTGTAGACTAATCACCGTAGAAAAGTCGCATTTGAATGATAGTGATAACTAATAAGGGACATACGGGCATAATATAACCCTGCATGTAGCCTAACCTAGGGTTTGATCAACAAAACACTCAACCCAATTCTTTGTTGTTTAGCTACTCTTCAGCTGCTGGCTTTTATCTCATTTTTAAAAAAAAATAATTTGCCACCCTTCTGATTTTGCCGCCCTGGGCTTTAGCCTTCTAGGTCCTCCTGCAAATCCATCCCTGAGCTCATTACATTATTTTTTATGTGATTGGTTAAATGGATATTCAAGGACGGAGAATAGTTTGCTGGAACAGTCCTGTAAATCCTTACATTCCCTAGAGCTCACCCTGAAATATATTTAAATACCTCTTTTTATGTTTGCACCATGTCTTACTACCCGTCCGTGGCTTCCAAATTTCACCCCAACGAGCTAGGAGGGTAACTTTAAAAATTCAGAGGAAGCGCACAGGAAGAGATTCAACCCACAACCTCATATATACCATAAAAACAAACACAATCATACTGACGTCTTTGTTTGCGTGTCCCACCGAAGCGGGTTATGCCAAAATTAAAATAGAACGGTGAGTGTTTTTTTTTTATTAAATTGCAAACACTAGTTACAGATCTGGTGGTGAAAGATGAATACAAATCTTACTGAGAGCCTTTTAATCAAAAACGTGTTTTGGAAATGTGCTTTCTCAGCTAAGGTTGAAATACACGGCACCCCAGTATGGGAGTCAATCCGTTACTCTCAGTCCCGCTAATGGTGACGTCACGCTGAACGTAATGTGAAAGGTAGCGAGATCGATTGCTTGATCTGGCCGTGTCGGTTTGAAGTATGCCCGGGGAAAATAAAATAAACACACGCCCAACCTGTCACTATACCAAAATATGTTGGATAAAGAAGCATTTAATTAATGTGAATTTTTAAAGAGAAATTTTGGTAAACAGGGATGTCCCAAAACACAGTTTAACCAAGAACAGAAATGCTTATCATTGAATCTCCCACCAAGTGCAATATAATTATTTTGGATATTTGGATATTATAATAAGACAAGCATATCACATTAAGCTCCAATTTTGAGTAGGGCTTTTTAATTGGGGAAATTTGTTGTGCCCTTTATAAGCACATATTTAGCTACAAGATTTACAAACTAGCTTAACCTAAGAGAGTACACCTAATACTAAACACCTTCTCACGGTGACTTCACTTTACAAAGTGAGTATAATTTATCACTAATTGAATTAGTTTCGTTACCGTCTTGACATCTTGGGTTGTTGTCAACTCTAACCTCTCGTTTAAAAGTTTAATAACTTTCGATTATTTCCAAGATATACAAAAACTTTTACTATTACAAAAAATAGAGGTTATAAACTAGCTTAATACTCTACACTGCATTAATTATTTTCTTAATCAACCGTATAAAAACTAGCCCGTTGCTCGGGGTAAGTGGGAAGAGCCTTCGAAAACAATCTTGAACTGGAGGCTGGAGAATGATTCTGGCAGTGGAGGGGATGTATCGGTCGTCCCGGAATTATCGACCCGGTATACTGATCGCACTTCAGCCGGCTAATGAAGACGTGACCACTAGAATGCTCGCCAAAAGGAGGGACTAAGGGTTGGGGTAGGATATAAAAAGAGGAGAAAGGAGAAGTTAGCGAGAGAAAGTGAATAGTAAAAGTTCTCCACCCGGGCGCTGTTGTGTTTTCTTTAAAATTAAAACTTAAGTAAAGCAGTACTTGTCAAGCTCTTCGGTTTTAGATATCCGTCCGAACTGTGTAGCCTATATTTACACTACTAGGCTAAGAATGAGTAGGGTATAATTTATAAGAAATTATGCCCTATTTTCATGGAGGGGTTGTGTAAAACCATTTAGTATGCACCACCCTTAAGTTGGAAGTGTAGGTTTTTTGCAGTTCTTACATCAAAACTTTGTTTGGTCAAAAGGAATCAAATTATTCTCCAGTAAAATCGTAGAGTTTAATTTTATTCACATGGTGACCTTGACAGCTTTTGAATATCTGACAAGGTTTCCCTGGAATTTAATGACGTTTTCTCTTCATTTAAAGAGTGTATCATCTAATTCCGCTATGCTCATGGCGGATATTCAAGAACTGTTGATACCACCGTGTGAAGAAAATTAAGCTCTATGATCTTACTGAAGCAATATTTAATTTATTTTGTACAAAAAAAGTTTTTCTATAAAAACGGCAAAAAAAAAGGACCTTATATCGCGTCCCCTAATATTCCACCCTAATACATTTCAACGGGACACTAGCTACGACCTCCTCCACTACCGGAAAACCACACGATACAAGACTGGTATATATTATTCAGGACAAAACTAACAGCCAAAGTCTAATTTATTAATTTGCTACTTAAACGAATGTGGGTTGACATCTGAACAATATCAGAATTGATGAAAAATAATAATACCAGCTTGGGAATGTTAAGTTTTAACGCTTGCCATATTTTATAAGTTTTGGATTAGTAAGTGAAATGAATATTTAAAGTTCAAAAAAAGTTGATTACTAAATAGAATAAAATATTATATGAATTAGTTTAGTTTATACCCATATTCTGTATATTTGGTTTGCGTAAGTATGTTATAGGTCCAGATTTGGAACTATACATTGTTTTCATTTCTTTTGGGCCAACAGCTTAGGTGCAGAATTTTCGATATAATCTAGTGCTATATATGCATATATATTGCGCATCTGGGCTAAATCACTCTTCTATAAAGATTAACTAGTAATAATGGTGACCTGGTGGTCTAGGGGTAAGGTGTCAGACTTCTGTGCTGGCGGCCGGGGTTCAATCCTCGGTCCCGGCACAGATTTATCTGATTTCCAAATCCTTCCTTCACCTCTGACAAGACATCTTGTGAATGTGGGGAATACCAGGCCTCCACCGTGGTTCGGATTCCACGTTAAACTGTAGGTCCTCCATTTCATCTCACAATCACCCTACCATTACACATTAGCGTAAGTGCGTATAACCCGAACGGGTAGTAAGACGCGGTGCTAATAATAATAATAATAATAATAACTAGTAATAATGTACCATGTCTCAGGGGACGCCCGAATGTACTAATCGTACATCCTTTTCATCAAGGTTCTTTTAATGTCCCGATGGGATGAGATGATGCTGATAGTGATTGTGAGGGTGTGGAACCAGTATAATCTCTTAAACTTAATAAACCAAACCCTAATGACCGTTTGGGTTATTCCACTTTCGTAAAAAATACCCAAGTTACCGACCAGGAATCGAACCTTAGACCATAGACTCATTGTCAGGTGCACTGGCCCCTACACCACGGTTCCAGTTAATCTAGTGCTAAAAAGGTGTGATCACTTAGAATAAATGCCAGGCTCATATATCCTGGCACGACGATGATGACGGGAATATTTCAGCAATTTTTTGCATCACTTTTTCAGATGAACCAAGCTCTCAAAACAAAAGTATTTTTTTTAAAAAATCTGGTATTCTATAGAATTTTGCTTTCATACATTTTAGCCAAATTTGTACACATAAGCTACCGTGTGAAATTATTGTTAAACCAGTTTTTACTCATTTCTAATAATGAGTGCTCCAAGATTGCTTAATTTTTAAATTACAATTTTATTTTCGGTTATTAATTTAAGGAAAATTTGTTAAACTTATAGTCCTGAAACCAAAAATCATAAGTTTTTTTCATTTTGTTTTACTGTAAACCGGCCACATATTGCGACTCACACTGTGCATTTGTCACATATATATATATATAGTTACAAACAAATATACTATGCAACTAAATAACTAAAAAGGGAATGACATTATTTTGTATGCTATAAAAAGAGTTTCGAAAATGTCAAAACGTATTAAAAATGTATCGATTTCTATTAAAATCTGCTGCACACATAGCTCTTCCTTCGAACCTCATACATAATGTATCCGTTCAACAAAATGTCTCCAAGAAAATGGGATCCCTGTTTTATATTTTGTGTGAGGAGCAAACTTCTCTCTTCCACCAAAGAAATATCCCTTCGCCTCCCATGATAAGAGCTAGTTTGTGTAGTGAAGGCATGATCTCGCAGCGAGACGGGAAGGAGAGGAGTTTTTCGTTTTTCCCTGACCTGACACTGATTCTCAACATACCCCTCCCCCAGTGTGCTCATAACCTGTATACAAGTTTGAGCTGCGTCATAGGATCCGTTTGAACTATCCGCATACACTAATTACGCTAATGGAATAGAGATGTAGAGGGTACATATTTAGAGGAAACGTAGACGCATTTGTGTGGAGGTAGAGATGGAGACAGCGATAAACACCCTTAGTACATCTTACATGGATTTGAGCTTCAATTTCTCCGTCACCAGCAATCTTGTCTAGTACGATAATGACGTGTTAGTATCTTATTTATTTTTTATGTTTTAGTTATTATATGTGGAAATGTGTACCACGTTCAAGATATCTAAATAGTTTCACTAATGGTGTAGTGGTGACAAAGGAATACATTTCCTGCATTTGAGTATAGGGGAAAACATTGTGTTATGACAGCACGAACAAGCTACGAAATATTTTTCAGAAAATTCGTAAAAAAAGTTAACTTATTACTTTTAATTGAAAATTACAAATATTTTATAGCACATTCTCAATAAGTAAGAAAATAGGCAAATTTATTTGAAAGCTACACATAGTTATATTAGTTCCATTAAACCGGAAATGGTTTTCAAACTATAGACTTTCTCACTTCTTGCATCACGTCTTACAAACCATCAAAGTTATCCACAGAGCCAAAAGTAAGGTGTTGGGAGGAATAAAGTAGAATGTAAATAGAATGTACTTGCATTTAATTCCGGAAGGAGAGTGATGAAATCATTGATAAAAAAATAAAACACTTCAGTACACTCGACCTGGACTTGAACTCCAAACACCTAATTCCCGACAAATCTGACAAGACGATATTAATCCACTAGCTCACGTGCCAACGGATTGGGTAGGACATTAAAAATGGTTTTATCTACTATCGCTAACATTTTGAGAAAATATGTTGATTAGGAAAAAGAGATTTCAGAATAACATATTATAGCAAGTAGATCAATTAGCATTATATTAAGGGTGCCACCTTAGTGTAAGGAAATATCCTCACACTGCTGTGGTTTCCTATGGGAACGTCAGTTCTGAAGCTTTAAAATTATTAATACAATCCTCAATTATCTTAAATCTTTTGTTGTGCCCTTTTTTTTTATTTAAGATTACTCAATTATTTTTAGAAAAGATAGATGTATTCCACGGTCATAGACAAATAATATACCCAGACACTCAACTTCAAGGTTAAAATGGTTGCACTCCTTTTGATAGCTTGAGTCTTTCCACACTAGGTTCGCTACGTTCAGTCCTATCATCACCCAGCATTGACACTAGCGAAGCCCAGTGTTGAAGGACTCAAGCTGGCAAAAGGAGCGCAGTGAAACCCCGGTAAGGTTGAGAGTCTGTTTCTATTGTGTGCCTGTGGCCACGGTGCGTATGGAAGACCTCCAAACGAATACGCTCAAACAATGGCGAAGGTATGTAGCAAGCTACATTTCCATTTGGTATCTGTGAAGCAGTGCTCCGAGCCTTACAACACATAGTACAAGAGTGCAATATCACAGTGTAACTATTATATTAATTTACACATCCCTTTTGACCAATTAATAGAAATAGATCAAATCCAATCTAATAATATTCAAAATATATTTAATTTACACTATATTTCGCAGGAAGTATCTACATGGTTCGACGTCCTTCTGTCTCTCTCTCTCTCTTTATATACCACACAGGTGGAATCTTCTCTAAGGACAAAGAACTAGAGATGAGGAATGATTGTATCACGTTATTCAAACATTCTAGAAAAAATATATTTGTAAACGATCCTGTTGTAAAACGGAAATGAAGACACTCGCATAGTAGTCACCGAGCAGTTAGGACCTGCATTCGTCAAGAGAAAACACATTTTTACTCTCTCACCATCTTACAGGTAGAGAAAGTATTGTGATCGTCAAAAAAATCAAAATTGAGATTTTGATGAATCTCGACAATTCATGAGCCACCGAACCCTAAAAAGTGGTATTTGCAATGCCGTCTATATGTGTGTCTTTTTAACTCCAAAAGTAAGAGAAGTTTAATAAAAAGCTAAAAGAGAAACAATCAATATTTTCAAAATCGACTCTTAACGATTTTGATTAAAATTCGTATCTAGGCGTTGATTAAGATTATAAATAAACGAGCTATTATCACTTTCCTATTAAAATGACTTTTAGGGTACTTTACAGATGTGGAGATTTAACTTATCATTGAAAAATTGTAGTACTAGTTAAAATAACACTTTTATATGAAATATATTTTTTATAAAACCAACACTTTCTGAGATATTGGCAAATATATCCTATTAATATAATTGTGTGAGCGTTGTAAAGAGATACTACTTAGGTTTTAACGCAATAATTCTCCAATGCCATAGAGTAATTAAATATAAGTAAGTCTCTATAAGTTATTGTTGTTTTTCCTTAAACCTCTTAGGAGAAATGTTTGTACAATAATGATCTATATCCATTTTAGACTCAATAGTCAATAATTACATTTTTTATTGGTCAAAATTTATAAATGAGGAATTTAATAGCAATGCAATAACCATAGATGTGTAACCCCTAGTAAAATGTCGAAAATTTTAAACCAGAAGTCGACATTTTAATATGAAGGGTTGTCCCACGGGGACCCAAAACAAATATTTTTACTTTCTTGCTACCTTACAGTTTTGTGATCGTCCACAAAAATTGAACTCGTGATTTTGATGAATGTCGAAGTCTCATGAGCCCCTGAACCCTAAAAAGTGCTTTTTGCAACCCCGTCTGTCTGTCCATCTGTCTGTCTCTCTGTACCTTCAACTAGAGCCTAAACTAATTTACCAATTGGGCTAAAACATGTTATATAGGGTTTTCATAGGTTTACTCCAAGAAATTTTTGGAATTGAATATCCAACCCTAAAATTAAGGGTAGTTTTCTTAAGGGTGGAAAGAGAGGAAATTTTTTATCAAAATCGGCTTTAACGATTTAGATTTAATTCCATTTGATTAATATTAAAAACCAAAAGCTACTCTCAACTCTTCGTCAAAATGACTTTAATGTTTCCGGTTTGATGCGTAGATTCTAATTTTTAATTTTATCTCTGTAAGATATAAAATTACTTATCATTGCATACATGTGAATCTATTTATAATAAACATCTTTTACATTAAATACATTTTTATAAGACTAAAAGTTTTCAAGCTATACACGAATATATTTTTCTTTTAATTTTGACAACACTTCAAGGTAAAGTATTGCGACCGTCAACAAAAATCTATCCCGAGATGTTGATGGATGTCGACGTTTCATGACCCCCTGAACCCTAAAAAGTGCTTTTTGTAACGCCGTCTGCCTAACCCTAAAATTAATATCAGTTTACTAAAGGGTGAAAAGAGAAAAATTCCATTTGTGCAAAATCGGCTATAACGATTCTCATTTTAGACTCGATAGTCAATAATTACCTATTTTATTTGACAAAATTTGTAAAAGATAAATTTAATCGCAATGCAATAACCATAAGATATCCCCTAGTAAAATGACGAGAATTTTAACTGGAAGTCAAAATTTTAATATGAAGTGTTGAGCCTTGAGGACCCAGTATCGATATTTTGTATTGATCCAAATATACAAATGAAGACGTAAATTCTTAAAAATAAAATTTTGAAATTTAAAACAATTAATAAAAAAAAATTACGTATGTCTAGCGCAATTTTTTTTCGGGTTTGCTAGTGTATATTATATTTTACTATGAATTTTGAATACATATATCCATTTCTAAAAAATAGAACGAGTAAGTTCGTGCGGAGTTCCGTACCATTTATTTTATTAATCAAAAAATGGAGACAGAGCCGTAATCATTCCACCTCGGTTACTAGATTGGATTAATCTTGATACAAACACATTCTAATCATCCCAGTTCTATAAGAAGTGAAATTGCAGCGCGTGTGATATCGGCTAGCATATTCGCCCTTATTCATTACAGCAATAACGCTAAATAAACACTTAATTAAATTTACATAAGTGATTCCAATTATAACTTGACAACAAATCACATCATTCTAATCGGTATAGTTTAAATTCATGAATTGTGAATAGTGAACAAAAACAATAGGCTGAACCAGAAACCCGTGACGCGAAGAAGAATATTACAACAGCATAACCAGGCGATATGATGAAGGACAACTTCAGGCTCCCCCTCCCCCCCCCATAAGAGATAGATTGGATTGAAAAACTAAATAATTATATACAATTTTAAATGTCTTGTTAATGTTTCTATATTTTTAATGTTTTCTGTATTGTTAAATGTTTTTTGCTGTATACCAAGTGTTACCATTCGCTAAATAAATAAATTGGGCTGGAGTGATCGCACCTACATGGTGCCCCAATCTCAGAAGACATATATCCGCTACTGCCGGTAGAAGACCAGGAATGTATAGCCGACCACCCCGTGTGGAATACTACTAAAAACACTTGGTTCTCAAACGTACGGGATCTCAAGTAAACAGCGCTGAAACAGAAATAGTTTCACCTTTTAAGGATTTTTCTTAAATTATAAGAATTGAAATATTAAGTTTTTTAATCCAATAGGAACTGTTGCTATCTTTCTGTTTCATTTTGGCGTGAAACATATTATAAATTAATAGTAAATACTCCATAGTGTGAGCCCACAAGAGAGCTATACCGACCGGGCGACCGCCACCATTTGCGATGGCAGTGCCAACATTTACGGATAGAGGGTTTTATGTGGTCAGCACAGTGAATTATTATTAGCACCGCGTCTTACTACCCGTTCGGGTTGTACGCACTTACGCTAATGTGTAATGGTAGGGTGATTGTGAGATGAAATGAAGGACCTACAGTTTAACGTGGAATCCGAACCATGGTGGAGGCCTGGCATTCCCCACATTCACAAGATAACTTGTCAGAGGTGAAGGAAGGGTTTGGTAATCAGATAAATCTGTGCCGGGACCGAGGATTGAACCCCGGCTGCCAGCACAGAAGTCTGACACCTTACCTCTAGACCACCAGGTCACCGTCAGCACAGTGAACCATTGGGCCATTATTCTCAGTTTTCTAAACTGGAGCTTCTTCTGTTTTATTCAAGTAGCTCCTAATTTGTTCTCACGAGGCTGAGCTTGATCCTGTTCTAGACCTACTGCTTCACAGATAGATTTTGGGATTGAACCCAGGACCTCTGGATCTGTAGCCAGAAATTCTGAGCACTAGACTAATTTTAAATAACTTGGAGTTTCTGAACGTCTGTAACGCTTCTTAGCGCAACGGTAGGTGGCCTCCTTAAGGTAGGGTGATAGTAAACGTGAATTAAGGCTATGATCATTATGGTTTTATATGAAAAAACTTTTTGAGCTAAAATGAATCAAATATTACTTCAGTAGATACGTTTAGTTTAATTTTCTACACAATAATCTCAACAGTTCTTTAATTTTTGTCATGGGCATCGTGAAATTTAATCTTTTTTTTTCTTTACTTAAAAATTTTTTTTTCAAATGCCAACAGGCTAAATATGATACAACTGTTGAGATAACTATGTATAAAATTAATATTAGTTTATTTTAAATTAAAAAAAGTCGCCAAAACTGCAAAAATACGGACCTCGACTCATATTCCCTTCTCCCCCCCAGATAGGCACTCGGGCTCGGCTATGAGCATGTGAGTTCTCTTCGGAAGTAAAAACAAAGGGATTGTAAAGTGTAATCTGCGTGTAAGTACAAAGATTCCGTGTTTCTGAACCTTTATGGAATCCCCGCTACAATAAAGGAGTCTTGTTTAGACATTTTGAGAAGATATACAAACAATAAGGTGAAACACTAGAGGTATAAACATCTCAAGCTCACCCCCGAACCCTCTCGTGTCAGCCATTGTTTATACTCAACTACGTGTTCCAAATTTATATTGAAACATGTCTGAAAATAAGTATATCTTCGGACTAAACCTTATTTCTGTACTCATGCTTGAAATTAGCACAGTTTCAATGATTGATGAAGTGGCTTGCATCAATTCTGTACCATCCCACTTAAAACTTTCCCATCTGAAAATGTCGATAAATTATTTGAATTACTTACATATATATTTAGATTCAAAACTAGCACACCTTCAAAGGATGATGTAAAGGTTTTAACTACTGACTCTTAACTCCGAAAGCCATATAAGATATTTTACATTCTCTCTTTAGAGAACGCTGATGCATTTATTAAAATTCACCCAATTCATACTTTAGATAATTAAATTAGTTAGATTAAGTGGTGAATAAGAAAACTTATCAGAAAGGCAAATAATTCTTCAAATTAAGTAAATAATAACGCTTTTTCCCATAAATAATGCCTACTTGTAAATAATTTACGCCGTAAAGTCAATCGTCTTCTTGTTTTATGTTATGGATACATTAATTTTATTTCAGGGATTACTTGAAATGTCCATTTTAAGGGAATGCACCAGATAAATAGGATCTTAAACCACATTGTAGGCCCTGAACAAGGCACCAGTCTGGATATTGAACCTTCAATCAGAGTCTATTACCATAATCGGGTTTCTCAACCCTCCCGGTGATTGGCTAATGCAAATATGGACAGTCTATTTAATGCTTTCATGTCAGCCTTGCTGGATGTACCACTGAGTTATTTTTTCATAAATGTTGTCCCACAATCTCTCCAAGTAAATTCAGGTACATTTTCTTTATTATATCTTCCCCGTCCCCACAATGGAGCTATTATATACACGGAGAGGACATCCCTATGCTGTGCCGTTGTGGGAAAGTGAAGCCAGCCCCGCCCCCTCACTGATAGACGGACCTAGCCGCTGTACGTCATAGTTTGGCAACCGACCGCCGGTTTAACATGAGAAGCAAGAGGAAAAGAGGGATTTGCTCTCACTTGAATTAGAACACTACCCGATTGAGAGCTTTTAGATGCTAAGTGAGTAGGGTGTATATGTTGAATAAATTTGCGTTGTTTTTATGTGAAAAACATAAAATATTACTTTGTATTTCGAATAATAACAAACGTCTGCAAATGTAAATTAGCCTAAAATCTAGATTGTTGTTGCTAATATATAATCATTTGTTGAGTAATGTAGTTTTATTAAATCTCATATTAACTTTGTTGTAACTTACCTAACTTTAGTAAATTGTGATAATGGTAAATGTTATGCATAGAATAATTCCGTTTGGGAGGGGGGAAATGTTAAAATACTCAGTATTCTCTTTCTAGATTTATTAAGTACCCTCAAACCGGATACCAAATACAGACAAAAATCTTCAAGTTTTTTTTTTTTTTAGGTCATTACAACTCTACAAATATGTAAAAAAGTAAAAATGCAAGTATTTTAATTTTTCGAAAATTTCTAAGAAGAAAGTATGAGAACTCAAGTTAAATTTGACTAACCTCTTTTAAATTAGAATTAGAAGATTTTGTAACATATTTGTTTTACTTTTAATCTCTTAGTTAATTTGTAAAATTAAATTAAATAACATTGTCGATACAATATGTAGCAATAAAATATAGGTATCTCTGTAACGTTACGTTGTAATTATTATTTTCCCACCTGTTGAGACAACCAAATAAATGCACCACAAGATAAAATAATCTTTCCGTGTCAAAACTAATCACATTTGACTCGTGCCTACAACTGTTAGCTAGAAAATGCAGCAGCCATGCGCAGCTTGGGATGATTCATTCCCCCCTCCCTCCAACATTCCCCGAGTCAAGGTCAGCTTCAGTAGGCAAGGTAGCCCCTCCATGCATATAATAGCTCCATGATCACTACCCCATTAGTGTACATATGCATATAAGCCCGTATGTGAGGCACAACAATGTGTAGGTACTTAAAGAAGTATCACGTTGCACTATATATAAACGTTTTAAGATCAAAACACTACGCAAGGACTCGCTTAGGTGGCCGAATGGTGTAAGGCGTCACTCTCGTGTTATACTGACCTGCTAGTGACGGGGAGATTGGGGTTCGAATCCTGATAGGTTATACTGATGGTGTTTTTTTCCTGATGGTTTCTCACCCTCTTTCCAGGCAAATGAGAGTAGATTACCTCTAAAATGCTTCCTTCCCTATCCCCACCCCATTAGAGTAGTTATCATATCGTATAACCTGAACAGGTAGTAGGACTCTGTGATTTTTAAAAAAGTATGTTTGGGGGCTATATTGTATTTTAACAGAGGGTACCTGAGATCAAATCTACAAAAGGCAACTGCTCCCTCCACACACCCCACCCCTGCAACAGTTTCGCGAGCTGACCTGACCTTCACCCACACCTAACCTAACCGTCTGTCGTGCGGTCTGACCGCGCTATTTGAGGGTCGACTGCGTCGCAGGAGCTAGCCGGGTACTGTTTATTAACTTTTGATTGCCCTGCTAAGCCATTAAAGTGCCACAAAGTTACACCCTCGACCATTCTCTTCCAACCACCACCCATACAACCCCCCTGGAACTGATGATGACCTCTTGTACGTCTTTAAGCCCAGGCCAGAGGGCAATAAAGAGAGCGGCAATACAAAGCCTTAATCAAATGTAACGATGTTTATAGGGTTCTTGGAATTACATTTAGACGCTATATATACATTTTGATGCGCCCCCTTTTCACCTCAAACCCTCTAAATGTTCCACCCTCTTTTGAATGAATTTCAGTGGTAAGCGCGGCACGTAAACGGTTTATTTTAGTGTTTGGGGCGGGTATTGTCTTGAGCAGAGGTTTCTGGGCATGTTCACTACTCCGCGTAAACGTTTTGTATGTGCGTGCGTTTCTTTCGAAATGTACCGAGCTAAATAAAAAATATGAGGGACTACCCCCCCACCCACCCAAACCTTATCGTAACTTCCCACACAGCCCTTATACACTACTAAACAATTTGTGTATATTTTTAATTACATTTTAAATAATATTATCACTATCAATATTATTATGTCAATACAGACTTCCAAGCAATTCTCGCTCCATTATCCCTTCACGTAATACTAGTTAGTGAGAGTTGGTTGAAACCAAGTCCATGGTTTAGTCTTGTTCACTTAGAGGGCTACGAACTGACAAGGAACGATAGGTGTGGGGAAATAAGAGGGGCAGGATTAGGGTTGTTTCAACACATGGATCACTAGCGATATTAAATACACCTTCAATATCATGGAGAGAGGATGATAAAACTACCTGAGGAGAATCACACCTAGCTTACCCAACCTGGTTTCGAGCCCAGACCTATCTGCCAACGGCAGTTTCTTTCTAGCTCGAGGTTTTGAGAGTGTTCAAGTGAGTTTTGAATGGTTTTATAAAAAAAAAAAGGTAAAAATAATGCCTTCTATATGATCAACAAACTTTCGTTCCAAAATAAATATTTCAGGGTTATTCACTAACATTTAATTTTTATGAAAATAACCAGTCCAGGATAGGATAGAGAAGGCACGACTAAGGTGGTGTGGCCATGTGAGAGGAAGGGAGAGGGAAGATACAGGTCAGGACAGGATAGAGAAGGCACGACTAAAGTGGTGTGGCTATGTGAGAGGAATGGAGAGGGAAGATACAGTGTCAGGACAGGATAGAGAAGGAACGACTAAGGTGGTGTGGCCATGTGAGAGGAAGGGAGAGGGAAGATACAGGTCAGGACAGGATAGAAAAGGAACGACTAAGGTGGTGTGGCCATGTGAGAGGAATGGAAAGGGAAGATACAGGTCAGGACAGGCTAGAGAAGGAACGACTAAGGTGGTGTGGCCATGTGAGAGGAATGGAAAGGGAAGATACAGGTCAGGACAGGATAGAGAAGGAACGACTAAGGTGGTGTGGCCATGTGAGAGGAAGGGAGAGGGAAAGGATGCCCAGGAGGATGTTGGAGTGTGGAGGAGAGAGGAAAGGACTGAGCCTAGGTGGGGGGAGAGAGGTAGAAATGTTGGGAGGAAAGGAGGCGTGGAAGAGGTTTATGTTCCAGACAGACTCAGTCAGTAGCTGGAAGCTGTTCATGATGATGATGATGATGATGATGATGATGATTATGAAAATAACTTTAACGTATTCATTGAAGTTTGTTGAATTTTTACAAATAAATCATTCACACTTCGATCAATATGGTAGTATTTGTATTCAGATATGAAAATACTGTCAGGTCACATAAAGTGTTTATTTTAAAACAAAAGCTTATTAGTTAAAAGACTACTCATAGTTTCCCTACAAAATAAAAAATAATGTTAAAAACTATTCAAAACTAGCTTGTATAACCACGTGTGTGGGATGTTGTGGGTTGCACTCTCCCTCCCCTTTCCCCTAGAGACACCACACATTGATACATACTGCGCTGGTAGCGGTAGAAATTAGAAACACAAAATGAAGGCCATTGTTGAAACACAAAGCCAAGTGTTGTTTATTTATTATGTTACCCACATGTTTAACTTTGTTCCATTTTACTTTTCAATACCCACCTCGGTGGCGTAGTTGGCTTACGCGCTAGTCGTGTTGAGCTCGACTTCTGAGGACGGGGAGATCGAGGTTCGAATCTCGGTCGGGTGAACTGGGGGTGGTTTTTCCTAAATGGTTTTCCACTCTCCCTTCACGCAAATGCGGATTAACTTCCTCCTATTACAACCTTCCCCAATTCCTAATCCATTAGCGTAATTAGTACTTAAAGCGTATAACTCGAACGGGTAGTAAGACGCGGTGCTAAATAATAATAATAATAATATTTTTCAATACATCGAATCAATTAAAAAGCGTCAGGCCACCACCGTGGTTCGGATTCCACGTTAAACTGTAGGTCCTTCATTTCATCTCACAATCACCCTACCATTACACATTAGCGTAAGTGCGTATAACTCGAACGGGTAGTAAGACGCGGTGCTAATAATAATAATAATAATTATTATTATTATTATTATTATTATTATTATTATTATTATTAAAAAGCGCCATGGTTAGAAATGAGAGTAATAATAGAGTGTAAGATGTTCATATTATTGTATAAAATCACAATAAAGACATAAGATTGAATAATTTTCTGATGGATAATGGAAAGAAGAGAAACTAATTAAGTGGGCTCTAGCAGTAAAAATAATGAAGAATTAGGTCAATGTAACATTTACATGAATCTTTATTCTTTTTAAGTGATGAGTAAAGTAAAGTAAAGAACTATGTCACGAAAACAAACAAAAAATATTATTACTAAACAAAACTATGTATTAATATTAGATAAGACTTGGAGATAAGAAAATGTTTGATTTAATGGTTAGTAAATTAACAAGAATAAATTACTTATTGTTTATTTACTAACCATTAAATACAACCTTTTACTATATCAAATGTTTATCTTATATTAAATAACACTCCATAATTTTTTTTTTTTTTTATGTTTTCTAAAATGTTAACTTCTGTACACCTTATCCTTTTTACTCCCTACAAGTAGATCTCTGTTTCCTTGTTGGAAAGAAATTTAATCATTGTATATACTTTATTTTATCTTATTTTTTTACAAAACACTGACTAATTCGTTTCAAGAAAACATATGTTAAAGTGGCTAGCCATATTGTTTATTGAGTTTTATAGTACGTATGAAGGGTTCTGTAAATATGTTAAGTCCATTGTTTCATGTTCTGTAACCATTATTTGTATAATTCAACTCAAGTTAAATATATATAATATATAATATATTTTACTATCCTAATAGTATGTAAATAAACGAATTTTAGTTTTGTTGAAAAACTATTAGGTCAAATATTTAATATTTATTTGCATTATTTTTGGTAAAATTCATATTTCCTCCCACAACAATGAACATTTTACTACCCTTAAACAGGCCTAGTGGACTGCCCCTAAAAGAGCATAGATTTGTTGGATCTATGATCAAATAAAAGAAAAGGTTTTCTTGTTGGTAACTTGTATGTTGTTTTATTATCACATACAAATTAACTTTCAGGCATAATCAGCAATTTCAAGACGTCTCATTTACATAAAGTACAAGCTATGAATGAAGTATACATGAAGGTTATAAATAAATCCATGTTAGAACAAACACTAAAAGTATCAAACACAGTGAGGCCAACTGACCAACAAAATCAACCCTCAGCTTATTTAGGCGCTACTATACAACTTATTAAACATGCGATTTTTTCCTTCCTTTTTTCAAATACAGAATCATAAGTCAAGGCGTTTTGGTGGGTGGAGAATTCTACCAGACCTTGTAACAATATTAGGCAGACTAGTTCCAAGAGGCATAGTATTCGTTTCTGAATTAGGAGACTGAGAAGTTGAGGCTATTATATCCTCTGGCTTATTAATAGGAGAGGATGGTGGTGTTACCTTTAATCCTTCAAGCTCACCCATATCATCACCAAAGCTCCTCAACCTATCATGATCTTCACAGGAAATGTTATTACCAGAGTGCCTAGGCCTAATATGAAGTGAATTTCGTCTGTAAAATTTTCCTTTAATACATACCAGATATGATCTGTTTTTTATTATCTTAATTGCGCTGCCCTCTTCCCAAAATCGCAGTTTGTTGTTCCAAATAAAGACATACTGCTCAGCGTTTTTAAAAAAATGCTCACAGAATCAAGCAGTTTTGTCATAATGTAACGATTTCCCTACTTTCGCAGTCACTGCATCATCAATAATTATTTCCGGCTACAAGCGGCAATCCTGTACAGGCAGTCTAGAATTGAGGGTGCGACTTTGAAGAAGCTGAGCATGTGAGTATGGGAGCCCTGCTAATGGGATATTTCTATAATCCAGAAAGAAAAGTGTAAGGTCTCCACAGTCATAATGCGCCTTTTTTTTTAACATCAATTTATAAATTCCAACCGCTTTCTCAGCCAAACCATTGCTGCAGCGATAATGAGGACTGGAGGTTATTAATTCAATATTCTAGGATTGAGCAAATACTTTGAATTCATATGAGTCAAAAGGTTGGTTGTCAGACGTGAATTGTTTACTTGCTTGTTTACTTACTTGGGACCTTCTCAGCCTCAATACACCGCGAATGGTATTCCACAATAACTAGATATCTGTCGCCATTATAATCCACAAAATCAGCAGCAACTTTAACAAAGGGTAAATCAGGGATGTCATGAGGTTGCAGAGGGTCCTTTATTTTAGACAGTTGAAATCGATTGCATGTTGGGCACGCAAATATAAAAATTTTCAAATCAGAGTTTATTCCTGGCCAATAGAAGCTGTGAGACGCTTGAGCCTTGACTTTTTCAAAACTGAGTGAGTTGCATGAAGGATCTCAAGGGTGAAGTGCCTCAGTTTAAATGGAACTAATAGACGCTCATCATAGTAAAGAAGCCCATCATGGACTGTGATGCCTTTTTTGAAGGAAAAATAGTGATTCAGCTATGAGCAATCTGATGACAATGACTTAGACCAACCTTTAATGTAGTAATTAAAGAATTTGCTCAAAACAGAGTCCACAACTGTATTTTCCTTGTATTTTGCAAGTAGCAAGATGATTGAACATCGGAGGTTGTCCCTATAACATGTACTATGTCGTACATACTTTCATCTACAGATGAAGGAATATTTTTACAATTTCGGGATAATAAATACATGTATTTTCTTGCTAAATATTTGAGTGTGAATGAATAGGGCAATAGTTTCAGCCTAAGTCAGCGGAGGTGATTATTGGTAATCTTACCAATGGCTCTTACAATGATATAAGTGAGTGGCTGATGATCTGAATGATCAGTTAAAGCTTCGTGACCATACACGAAGTATGGAACCTTTTGAATGCAAATGAGACAGCAAGCAACTCTTTTTCCACCTGAGCATAATTTTTCTCAGTGGTGGTAAGCGATCGTGAAGCATATAAAATGGGCTTGCCATCTTGCATTAAAGTGGCATCAAGGGCATATTGACTACTGTCAGCATGTATACTGATGGGTTTGGAGGGGTAAAAAAGAGTCAACAAGGAATGTTGTGCTATAGACTTTTTCAAAATCTCTAACTGCTTACTGTGGGAGGAATTCCAAAACCACTTGTAATATTTTTTCAGCAGTTCACGGACAGGTGGGGAACAAATGGTCTTAGGTTGTTAACTATTCCCAAAATACGCTGCAAATCCTTCCTTGAAGCAGGTACTTCTATGTCCTGAATAGCCTGAACCCTAGTATCATCAGGACGAAATCCATCCTTATCAAATTCCAAACCCAAAAATTTAACTTTATCCACAAAGAACTGAACTTTTTCCTGGTTGAATACGATGTTGTTTTCACGAGCTGATTGAATAACCTGTTTAACTATTTTCCACAACTCTTCCATTGTGCCTGCTCCACATAAAACATAATCAAAATATACACATACTCCCCCAATATTCCCAAATTATTTATGAGTTATCTTTTGGAAGTACTCAGGAAGCACACTTAGTCCAGATGGGGTGCGTAAAAACCGATAACATCTAAAGGGGGTTCTGAACGTACATATATTAGCCGATTCTTTACTCAATTTAACCTTGTAAAACCCATATTTTAAATTAAATACACAAACATTTTGGAAATAATCAATCTCCTCATGAGTGGGAATCAACACATAATCTCGGACCAAATTTTCGTTAAGATCCTCAGGATCTATGCAAATCCTTATGGATCCTGTTTTTTTCTCTATAGTAACTAGATTGTTTACCCATTCCCTAGCTTCACAACATTCAATAATGCCATGCTGTGCAAGATCATCTAAATGCACCTTGAGTTTACTTAACATTTTTAGGGGAACTCTGTGGGCTGTGCTGCTTTTAGGTATAGCACCTTTTTTAAATTTTAAATCAAGAACCTTTGGAAAACATCCAAAGCCATTAAAACATCCTGGTTTCAATTCCAAAAGTTTTTAAAATCAGGTTTACTTTGAGCATTGAGAAACCCAATAATTTTTTTATATGAGATTGAGATTCACACAAGATGAAAGGCTAATTAAGGGTACGGCGTTAACTGAACTGACAATAGTAAACACCAAACTATGTGTTTTGTTTTCATAGACAACAGGAAGACGAATTTCACCAAGAGGTGCAATCTCAAAACCCCCAAAAGCTTCAATATAAGTTTAAAGAGCACTTAGCCTAGAACTATAATCGGGTCCAATGGACAGCAAAGACCTTAAAGGAATTATGTTAACTTCTACCCCTGTGTCTAATTTGAAAAGTACAGGTTTGCAGTTAATTAGCAATTATATGCACCAATGACGATTGGTATTTACAGAATTTATAATTGAAAGAGAACCTATATCTGAATAACCTGAAGCAGGGGGCAAAGAATAACCATTAGTATATTGAAATTGACAAAAATAATTACACTCGCCAATATTTAAAGTCTGGTTAACAACATTACAATCAGCGTTCATAGTTCCTAGCTCAAAAGCACTACGTACGACCACTAGAAAAAATATTTGTGGCAACACAATTTCTGGCAAAATGGTTCATACCTCGGCATCGATTACATCGCTTGTTAATAGCGGGACATGGTTGGTATGAATGGTCATAGCCACATCGAGGGTAACACGCTTTTCTAACCAACTTTTCACTGAACTTGTTTCTGGACACACTAAGATTTTCTTTGGGGTCGGGACGTAACGGTTCAGTCTGCTGTTGGTTGTTCCAAATTCTTGATTGTCCTGTTTAATGAAGGTGGCACCGATTCTTCACTTGGGAGGGTTGGGGGGTGTGGTTTTCTACTAACTTTATATATATCCCTGCGAGGATTTACCGCCATCTTCAATGGTTTTCAAGTTTGTGTCCGCTAGCTCCACTGATTTGCAATATTCTACAACTTTGTGTAGGGGGGTGTCCTTTCTAAGAAGGTGTTGTTTTACTGACTGTGTGTTCACGCCCAATATTATTTGCGCACGCAAAGTGACTTATCCTCCTGATCACCAAGTTCACAAGGCGTGGCAAGAGCTCCGAGTTATGCGTAGAAGTTTTCAAACGGTTCACCTAGACATTGTTTCCTGTTTAAAAAAAAATTGAACACAAGGAAGGTTTCATTCTTTTTCGGAATACAGTGAGATTTAAGAACAGACAATATACCATTCGATGTTTCTTCTTCAGGTTTGATGGTAGTTAAGGTTTTATAGAGTCAGACAGCATCTCGTCCTAATAGTTTTTTTTATCCTGGCTATTTGCATGCCCGCAGATTTTGTTCCAGTCTCTGTCACCTCAAAATATTCTAGAACTTCTTCCTGGAATTCATCGAAATTCTTCACCAAATCTCCGGCAAGATTAAGCGACTTTGGTTTATTAAACTCCATATTGATAACTTCTTCTTTACAGGACGAGATAGTCGTATTGACAAATTTGAATCACAGATAATTCAATGCAGACACTATCGATTGCACGATGTTTTATTATAACATACAAATTAACTTTCAGACATAATCAGCAATTTCAAGACGTTTGTTACGAACCAAATTTTAACATTGTAATGTGTTAATCATACGCTTGTCCCTTACAACTTTAGAGGTTATACAAGTTAAGTGTATATGTCAAGCCTCGGTCAAATAGCTTTTAAGTAAGCATAATTCCGTCTTAAATGATTGATGAGAATCATAAACAGGATTAACTTGTTGAAACCCATATATCATTATTATTATGTCTATGTCAAACATGTTTCTGTATGTTTTTTTGTATCTGTTGTTACACCTTGAAGCTGCACAATTTCGCCCCATGGTTGCTCATGCATTTTATTTAACGCCATCAACGGCTAAGGGCGGTGCCTATAGCGCACCTATTAAGTTCCAGCTCCTCCAACAAATAATTGAGTCTGCACTTTAGAGGCGAGGCTTTTATGCCAAAATCTACATAACCTCATTGATGGAACTAGAATATATTTTTAATTAATCATTTTGGTGCAATAAAATGTTAATAACACTTTGGCAAAACAAAATTGTACAAGGAAAACTGATGTGCGTTTTTAACCATACATTTGGCGACACTCGGTGTTTGTGTGTGTATGTCTATGTGCGTGTATGTCTATGTGCGTGTATATATATATATATATATATCAGTAGAGCCTTTATGTATTTTAGAACTGACAACCTCCACACTTTATAACATCTTTTCAAACTTTGTAGTAACACTAGTCTCACTTTGATAGGTTCTTGGGGCATCTAAAACTAATTAACTAATTCAATATTGACAGTAAACTAGAAAGCCAAAAGAGGCTGAAACACCCTCCATGCCTTAGTCTGTCTTTCAATCGCTCCGCGTCTAAAAATAGTTCCCTTCCACTACACAAAGACATCCACTCTCGGCCATCACGAAAACCTCCCCTTTACCCCTTTTCACTCTCTTATTCCATCTCTTTTTTTTATAACCATTCCTTTTCATTTTGTTCTTTCTTTCCTCATTATTGGAATAGTAAGGGAGGGTATTGTGGTAAATATAACGCAAAAGCTTTTACTTCTTGTAAAAATCCTTCAGGCTATTTTCATCTTTACCTCACTACAGAGACGAAAAAAATAATTTGACATGTACAAATTTTTACTTTTTTCAAAAGATAATGTTTTCAGCTAAATGGTTAAATTCTTGTAATTCCATTTATTTTTCCTTACTCGCCAGTAAAGTAAATTCTTTTAAGATGTGAACTTTTATTTTAATTCACAGAACAACTTGTTTTTAGAGTAAGTTCTGGGAATCACTAAGAATATATATATATATATTATATATATATATATAATCGTAATGGTTCCCAGAATCCTATAGACACGTGTTTGGTCATTCTAATCCAGTGACTCTCCAAGGGGGTGCCGTGGCAATCTGATTTGTCACGATTGTTCCCTAAGTATGCAAAGAAAATAGAAAAATTTATAACTAAGTCACTAAATACAGCCCTAAAAATAGTTGTTTTAGTGAAGATTAATTAGGTGTCTCTACTGTAAATATTTGATCGTAAAATAATATATTTATTTTAAGTACGCCCTTTACTAGCTCATATAGCACCAAGCAACAAAAAAGTTTCCTAGCAAACGTTTCGAGGAATATAGGAAATGTATCAAAGTGTGCTTCAATAGTAAAATAAATACTTTTCAACCTTGGGAAGGGGCTGATAAATACTTTTTTCAATTTATTTTCAAAACCTCACATCACCATCACCAACTAAAGAAGCTTTTTTTAGAGAGAGATTATAGACTTAATAGAATTGTATGATATTTGTGAAAAAATTTAAGACATGGGCCGAACTAAAAGTAAACAGATAAGGCGTTATAATTTTAGACAATTAATAAAATGTTAAGTTATCTTTACCTAAAATAATACAGTCTACTGGTTTATCAATGAGTCAGCTGAAACCTCTTTCCTTTTCGATAAAGGTATAACGTCTTACTCTATCACAGAGTCTAATGTCTTGGTTCCATGTATCAATTTACTGTCTGTAATCTTGGTACACATCTGATTGGAGAGGTTAATTTAGCAATGATTCTGTCAGATGGCAAAGGTAAGAATAGTTTTCTATGAGGAAAATTCAGGCTCGCTCTCAGCACACCCTCTGGATAACGCTCAACCAATGGATATGTGTATACAGTGGTTGACTTCTAATATTTTAGGTACCGGAACGCACTACTAGGGGTCTGCCCCCCCCTCCCCCTTCTCCTTGATTTTTTAAAACTCAAGCTCCAAAAGAAGTGCTTTCTAGCCATTATTTTCTTCTAAAAATAGAATAAAATGTTTTAAAATGCATCATAATGTTGTTGTGCCTAACTGTTCAGTCGGCCCTTGTATCTTTACTCCGCACTTGCAAAGGCCACGCCAACCACCCTATCTACTGCCTGGACCGCTCCACACTTCATGTTCTCTGAGCCGTCCGTGACGAGTTCCTCATTGTTATTATTATTATTATTATTATTAGCACCGCGTCTTACTACCCGTTCGGGTTATACGCACTTACGCTAATGTGTAATGGTAGGGTGATTGTGAGATGAAATGAAGGACCTACAGTTTAACGTGGAATCCGAACCACGGTGGCGGCCTGGCATTCCCCACATTCACAAGATGTCTTGTCAGAGGTGAAGGAAGGGTTTGAAAATCAGATAAATCTTTGCCGGGACCGAGGATTGAACCCCGGCCGCCAGCATAGAAGTCTTTCCTCATTGTTCTCAGCGCCCATGAGAACGATGCTACCATCAAGGACTAGGTGTGACCAATTGGTCGGTACGTGTTGGAACTTGCTCTCGTGCTCCCCTTCAGGGAGTATCAGAGCATGCTATTGTGATTTTGATACCGCCGCCGCCGTTCGGCTGTTGCCCCAGCCTCCCCACTTGCCAATAGAGTCATTGACAAGTATTGGGAAGCTTTGGCTGATTTGATATGCGAGTTACAGGTTGTTTTCACAACCCTTATCCTCGTTGCATGAGCTTAAGGTTACATGACTTGTTACATATGAATTATCTGTACAAAGGACACGGTTTGAGTTGTCTGTAGCCCAACACAAGATATCCACCTTGAGAGAAGCCCCAAGCTAGGTCACCTGTGAATAGGGCTGTATTGCTTTGTGAGTTACAGGCAGCATTCGCTAGCCCTTATCCTCATGGAATGAGGGTGAAAAACAGTGAATTGGTGAGACATATCTAATGAAGATGGAATTCATTCGTGAGGTTATGAATGATGTCTGAAAGGGAATACATGTTTGATTAGTTTATAGCACACTTTGTGAAGGATGAAATTGATTATGAGGTTGTAAGTGTATTTTTCTTTATTATTAATTTTACTCCAGTCTCGGAAGTTTGTAGGACCTTTCTTCATATGGATCATAGTTTCCCAGTGATCTGATTATGGGATTTTCATGCACTGCACTTTGATTGTAGAACTTGTTTCTTCTTTCCTTGAAAATTTCTATCAGTGTCTTACTGTTCGTCAAGTTGTGAAGGTTATCTGTCCTTGTTCTTATGTCTACACCGGTTATCACCCTTAGGATCTTATTTTGTGTTGTCTGTAATTTGGTAACGTGCGTCTTCGCTGCGTAGCCCCACCCTACGCAGCCGTAGAGCATTATGGGCTGTATCACACTCTTGTATATTGTGAGTTTGGTTAGTTGGTTTAGTTGTTGTCCTTTCAGGATTGGGTACAGTTGTATTAATGCCGCCTTCGCTTTTTTGTTGGTTACTTCTACGTGCCTTGCCCATGTGAGTCTCCTGTCAATGTTGATACCGAGGTATTTAGTTTCGTTTTTAAAAGGTATTTCTTCCTGATAGAGAGTGAATTTTTCTGGTGGTATTAGTCTTTTTCTTGTCACAACCAATGCCGTAGATTTTTCGGTATTTACTTTGACCCTCCATTGGGAAAGCCATGCTTCCAACGTCTTCAAGTACCGTTGTGTTGCTAGTGTTGCGTAGTAGATGTTTTTTTCTTTAGTGTAAATTAACGTGTCGTCAGCGAATAGTCTTACGGTCATTTTTGGTCTGATTGGTACGTCCGCAACGTATAAGTTGTACATGAATGGGGCCAGAACTGACCCTTGCGGTGCACCCGCCTTTATTTTCACTCTCTCTGACAGTGTGCCCTCTATGGAAATTTGGAATTTTCTATCTTTCAGGTAGTTTCTGATTATTTGTATGAGACCTTGTGGGAAGTTGAAATTTATCATCTTATGAATGAGGCCATGATGCCATACTTTATCAAACGCTTTCTCAACATCTAAAAATATGGCTATCATGTACTCTCGTTGGTTGAATCCTTCTGTTGCGTCTTCAATGAAGTTGAGAAGCGGGTGGGTCGTCGAGTTTTGTGCCTTGAAACCGAATTGTAGGTCGGGTATTATCTTGTGGTTATCTGTATACTGTCTTAGTCTTTTTTGTAAGAGTGTTTCAAAAAGTGTTCCAGTCGTGCTAAGTAGACTTATCGGTCTTCTGTTTTGAGGGAAGATGCCATTTTTTCCAGGCTTAGGTATGGTGATTATTTTGGTGGTTTTCCAGGTATTTGGGAAGTATGCTTGTCTGAGTGCTGTATTTAGTATTTGGGTCAGGTGAGCTATTGCAATTGGAGGTAGGTTTTTTAACATCTCGTTCCTTATGCCGTCAAGTCCCGGTGCCTTGTTCTGTCTAAGTGTTTTAATAGAGGTTTGAATTTCATGATCGGTGATTGGTTCTGGGGTCTCTGCTATTGGTCTGTCTATGAATTCGTTTACAGTTCTGATGACTTCTCTATTGAAAGCTTCCTCTTGGGTTTGATTTGGCTTAAATTGATCTTCTAAGGTTTTTGCTATAGCTTCGGCTTTGTCTTTACTGGTGTAGGCCATCCCCTGTTGGCCGTGGATTGCTGACGTGCTTGTCTTTTTTTATGACCCTTTAAGTATTCTCGTTATCTTCCATGTTTGCTGAAGGTTCGTGGCTGTTTCTGTGACAAATGTGTTCCAATTCGATCTTCGAATTTGGTTTACCATTCTTATTACTAAGGCTTTCAGTCTGTTATAATTGGCTCTCGCTTGCGGTGTTCTCATTCTTTGCCACTCTCTTCGAGCTTCCCTTTTAAGGGCTAGCCTGTAGTTCAATTCTGGGGGGTCAATCCTCAGGTCTTGTCTATTCTGCGAGGTCATGGTGTGAGTTTTGTAGGTTTCTTGCAATGTAGTCGTAAATAGTTAAATCGCCGCGTCGACATCGTCCTCAGTTTCTATTTGCAAATTTATCGGGAGTATTTCTTGTAGTTCAGTTTTGTACTTTGCCCAATCGGTTGTCCTTGTAGTCGGTTTGTGCCAGTTTGTTTGGTGATCGATGTTGATATCCCACTAGCAAAGTAGTGGATTGTGATCGGAATCGAGTTATTGTAGAACTGATAATGTCTCTGGTGATATTTTTTGGTTGGTTAGAACTATGTCGAGGATGTCTGGTCTTTGGAGATGGTTTCCTGGATAGAATGTTGGTTTTTCTGGGGCTAGCACATTATAGTCCGTCTCGTTGGAGTGTTCTTCCAGAATCCTTCCGTTCCTGTTCGTCGTCCGGCAGTTCCATGATATATTCTTACTATTGAGGTCTCCCCCTAGTAGGTAGTTGCCAGTTACCGTGACTTGGTCAAGATCTTGTTTGAGAAGAGTCTTGTTCGGAGGGCTATATACCGCCACAAAAGTAATAGGTCCATTCTTTGTATTTACGCCTACAGCCATGGCCTCAAGGTTCTCGGTGTCCTGTATATCCTCTCTGTAATGTGGAAGGTAGTTT
>CABFVZ010001407.1:49017-92532 GCA_902151445.1 Timema monikensis | reverse complement strand
GCTGTCCCTCCCCCCCCCTCCCCCCCTGTTATGTTTTCCGTCTGTTCTAGAGATGCTGTACCCTAGAATGTGTAGTATTTTGGTTTCCTGTAGATGGGTTTCGCATATTAGCGCTATGTCAATCCCGTATGTTCGTAGTAGGTCCTCAAAATTCTTTGGCTTGTTGCAATATGCCGTTGGCATTCCATACTAAGGTCCTTAGCTGGTCTTTTGCTGTCGTTTGGTTTTTAATGGCCATCACCGCTAAAGTAGTAGTCAGTAGCTGCTTCTATAATTATCATGAGTTTTGTAATCTTGTCATCTGCCTGCCTTACTTTTGTCAGGTACGGTCTTAAGTGTTTCAGTAGTCCACATATGTCCAGTTCTTTGAAGATGTTTATTATTTCCTTAAAATCTATCGAGGAAGTTTTTCCCTGATCCTTCTGTTGATGTAAGTCTTCTCTTCTATTCATTAAGGTGTCTCTGTAGGTGCGCTGTGTTTCGTTTGTGTTCACTGTTTTTTGAGGTAATGTCGGGAAGTCCTTATTGATAAAAGTCGCCTTTTGTGTGTTGTTGTACGATTTTTCTATCTTTTGTTGTCGCTGTTCAATCTTTTTTTCGATGAGTTTTTGGTTATGTTGGGCATTTTTTATGGTTAGCTGTGTGCTCGCCGCCACAATTCACGCAGATTGCTGGAGTGGACTTGTCTTTTTTTGGGCAGTCAGAAGTCAAATGGGGTATTAAGCATTTTACACATTTTGGTTTATTTGAGAAATTGTTTTTGGAGTGGCCGAATTTCTGGCATTTGTGGCATTGTAAAATGAAGTTCTGGGGCTGTACGTAATGTTCTATTTTAATTCTGGTATTGTTTAGATAAGTTTCTTGGAAAATTTGGAAGTTTTTGTCTGTTCTTGTGAATGTGAATACAAAAATCGGCAGTAGTTTGACTTCGTCTTGAATACTATTTTCGCTTTGTGTTCGTGAGGTGAACTGCCGCACATCCGTTGCGGTGTATCCTAGTATCTCTAGTTCTTCCTTAATGTCCTCAATTGGCATATTGGGTGGGAGACCCTTTATTACAATTTTAAGGGGTTTGTCCCTTGGCATTGCGTACGTGTGGTACTCTTGTCCTGACTTTTTAAGTAGTGTTTGTAGTGCTTTAAAGTCTTCTATTGTGGTTGTGTGAATTTTTAACCCATCTTGTACGTAGAACACTTTGAATGTTCCTATCATGTTAGTTTTCATCAATTTGACAATGCTAGAATAGTTGCTCGTACCTGAGATGACTATTAGTGGAAGTTTAGGTTTTGTTTTCAGAGTTTCTGTGGTATTAGTGTCTGGTATGTCTGAAGTTTCCATGTTTTGCTCATTGACTGAGAGTGGCTCGAATTTGTTTGTCACTTTGATGGATTTAGGAGGTTTGTCATCTTTAGGTTTGAAAAGCAACTTTCTCTTTAGGATAGTTGCTTCAGTAATATCAGCGTTCTCAGATTCATTGTCAGTTATATCAATGTCAACGTCCTCTTCCTCATCAAGGTTTCTTGCCTAGTCCTGAGTTTGCTGTCTTTTTAGCTGGCCGCGTGCGTGGTCAGATATTTTGTCCATTTCATTTATTTGTTGGCCCTTAAATGGGCCGACAACCCTTTAAGTAGTTTTTGTCAAATTTGTAGTATTTGTTTGTCCCTTTATCTCGAGAGGTTGATCGTCAAGTTAAAGTCAACTTTGTAGAATGCTCACCTTTAAAACCGTAGATTTCAGCAGATTTGCCGACTATTTAGGATAGGCCAGAACCTCAGCTGAGGTGTCCGGTTGGACGTCACTCGTCCTACCTCCTTTCGGCTGCTATCCCCCGTCAACACCAATCGCCCTCCGTCCGTCCTGGCACGGATAAATCGCACAATGACCAATTTGACAACGTTACACTTCACTGTCTAAACGTAGACTCCGTCCGTCCGTCACCGTGATTGTGATTGGGAACGCCTCTTTCTAAAGGCTCGCTTTGCGGCCACTATCGCTCACGTTTTCCCACACCAATGGGAAGCTCCCTTTTATCCCATTGGACAAGGCCAGGCAGCAGTGAAGGGTATTTAACACGGTGGTTCCTTGTTCAGAGGCCAGTCGGAGAGTGTCCACTCAAACCGAGTGTGTAACCTGTTTGAAAGAGCTATTAAATTGTTTTACGTTACGAAGAAGCAATATTGTTTTAACCCTCTCTCTCTCTCTCTCCCCACATTCACCCTACCGACCCACCTCGGGACTTCTTCATGTTCCACCGTGACCCACATTGTCGGGACTTCCTCATGTTCCACCGCGACTCACTTTGCTGGGACTTCCTCGTGCTCCACCACGACTAACGTTGCCGGGACACTCTCACTGACATTTCTCCTACCCCTACACACATGTGTCTGAAAAAAACGTCACCGTCGTCACGACATTAACCAGTTACCCACGAAGCCGCATGTGAGGGATAACAGTTCGATTGTGTTTGAATAAATGTCATGTTTGCCTTAATAAAGGTAATGGAACGCCATTCCACCACGTTCCGTCAGGAGTTAGGCCCTGTGTGTGTGTATCGTTTCATGAGTCAGGAGACACGTCATAGAAGTTAAACCAAAACTAGAAGCTATTCCTGTCCCCAATAGGTCAAATTTTGGATTTCACGTGAAGATTTTCCTGTTGTTTTTATTTATTTTTAGACTTTTCATAACAGGAGATAGCGCGATTTGTGTCCATAGCTCTTCCAGGTTGTATGAGGAAAAAAAACCAATGGACATAAAATTATATAAATGTATATTGATACCACTATCTTGTTACGCTACCTCAGCCTAGTTATGCTCAAGAAGTTGGTGCTATTTTCCTCGAAATAATTGATAGAGGTTTTAAATCTGCCTTGCAGCTGAATAGTAAATGGGTTTAACGAAGATTTTTTTGTTGTTAATTTTAAATATAGGAGTAGCTTTTAAAATAATCATCGCTAAGCTACATTTTGGTCTATTTTTTGTGCTCTTCCTTTATAAGGAAAAATTAACAATTAATTTGTACTGCCTACACTTTAATGTCTGCGGCGCGGTGCACTTTTGAGTTGACTATAGCTGGTCATGACTGAACACTGAAATAGGAAGGTATACACCAACTCTGTCAGGAGTCTGGCCCTGTCATCAAAACAGCCAGTCAGACTGAGAACTGTCACCAGCGAGGTACAAAATCAGGCCTGTATCTATAGGTGCGAGATATTCTATCCGAGGTATAACAATCGTGCTACCTTTGGAGGAGCCTGTAATAATGATTTCTGAAATTAAACTTTTACCCAACTTATTGATTACGAAGCGTGTTCTCTTCCCTCTTTTAGTATTCAGATTTCATAACAACATTAAAACTACATCTTTTTTCAAATTCAATTTTTATAGAGGCATACCTGAGGAAGTAAGATTGTGGAGGAACTCAACTAGATAGTACTATCCCTTTCATTTTTGTCATTGAAATAAATACAACCCATGCTAAAGTAGCAAACAACGTTTCCTTCCAGATGTTTTGGAACCTCCTGATTGACAGACATCATATCCTCCTCGAACAAAGTAATGACATATTTGAAAATTCTAATATATCCCTGGCTGTAAGATGGCTGCTAAAAGTTTATGTAGCCATGCCACTAACTATAAGCTGGTCTGACACTTCTATGTCATTTTACAGCTTATGGATTTTGAGGTTATGTCCATCTCTCAGCTTCAGAAGCCATGAATTATAGTTCGGGACTTGTGAATGCACGCTACTAGTTAGCCTCAGCGTTACATATTCTGACCTCAAAAGGTTGTATTTTATATTTGGTTTATTACTATAGTGGCTCCCTATGATTGGGGCATACTGGAAAACATTGACGTAAATCTTCACCCCCCAAAAAAAATACTTAACCGCCAATTGGGAAGATATTTTTCATTAGAGTTTTCAATAGTTTATCAACATTATTTAAAGTATGAATTAGTGTCATGGTTGTTAATTCATCCCATTTTATTAGTTTTGCTCTTTTCATTGAAGCTGCATCAGCCGAAATCTTCCTTATCCCGGGCGTTGACGTTCCAACTAAAGTAGCAGGTGATTTGGATTAAGAAATATGTGTTTGGACTTTCTTTATAGGGTTAGCAGCTGCAATAAGCCCAAACTATATCTAAAATAATAACCAATTAAGGAATAACTAGTTATTCTAATAAATATAAACAAAATTAAAAATAGAAGATACATAATATGGTAAATAATTTGATAGCCTAGGAACTCAAATGTCATTAGTAGAAAATTTAATATCATTGGAAAAAAGTTGAGGAACACCAACATAGTCTACTTTATTTTGTACTTTAGGAATTTGGATGTAACCTAAAATCCTACTATCTGAAAATTTAAAAAGTCAACTCCAACAGATATATAAATTATATAAAATCCATGCAACAAACATTACAACAACCGCAAGGCAAAACGAACGAGTAATCAGTTGTTTCGGAAGGTTTCTATAAATAAACGTGCTATAATCACGATCAAAAGATAAGTGAAACTGAGTAATATACATTGGCACACAAACATAATGAATAATAGAGCATCACAGTTCATGAGGGGACGTAAATGAAACAAAATACAATGTCAAAGAAATATAATGAAAAGTGAGCATCACAGTTCACCAAGGAGTATAAATTAGTTAATAGACACTATCATAAAAACATAATGAATAATGCGCATCATGGTTTGCAAAAGAACATAACGATTCCAACAAAAAAAAAGACAATAAATTGTCCTAAAAACGTATTAATTGCTTTATGTTTCGCTTTTATTACCCATAAAAAATATAAGCTCCACAAAAATTCGAACGTACATACATTTCTTGGAGTTTTACTATATATACTAATAGAATCTGAAACAAATAAGAATAAAATTAGAGTTAATAATAGCGAGACCACTTTATTTAGGTTAATTTTATGTTTCGAAAGATACAGTTTATTCAACGTTGTTTTTCGAGTTAACACTCAAGTAAAGTTATTATTAATGACCTTAACAAGTAGAATAACGAGGTTAATCTAATTAAATATAGTTAAAAAGACAATCAATTTAATTAATATTTTAATCATTACATTTCAGTATTTATTAATTAATAATTGTGAACTGTCTAGTAAGCATTGCTTACTATTAGCTAAGTCCTATGAATTAATATTAATATAGGATCAAATGTAATTTAAATGTGGTACGTTACCTGTCTAGTTAATATTTGCTAAACAAAAACACTTTTACCTACTAATTAAAATACAAAACAACAAACATAACCAAAACATAGTTTCTCTTTTTATTTAAGATTTGGGCCATAGGACCATATATATATTTAGCTGTTACTGTTGTTTGACTCTATTAGATTGCACAAAGAAGATTAATGTAGTGAAATCTCAAAGATGGACTAATAAGTTAATATAATACAGAAAAATATACAAAGAATAAACAGCGCACTGAACTACAGGATGATCCAAAAGTCACGCAGCACAAAGAAAAAACTTATATTTTGTGCCATTAATTCGGTAGATTGTTGATTCATTCAGCACGCGTGATTCTAGAAAACTACGCACAAACGATTGTTGGCATTCTATGAACGAGTTGGCCTTAAAATAATGTTCCAAAATGATTACTCGCTCTGCTTGTGGAAAATTCATCTTACACTTTCAAATGCTGTAACTCAACTGCCTAGACCTAGTGTATATCTCAAGGTCATACGGCCTGCACAACACCAGGCCAAAATTACAGTGTTACCAAACATAAAAACAACATGATTATTTTCCGTGTTCTTCTGAGAGAAATACCCTTGGAAAAACAATGTTGCGTGACTTTTGGATCACTCTGTATAATTCAAATGGCTGTATTGCCTGCAAGGCTAAATTAGTACGGTGATACGTGTATCAGGCAATTACTTCTCTAGAACGTGAATCCACGCTACACCATCTCAAAAACTCAGTAGACATGTCCAACAAGGTGGCAAGTCTAAAAGACTACAAACTATGGGCTGTGACCCTGCTAAATTGGTACTGCCTAGTACAATGAAAGGCTTGAACATAGCCTCATAAGAAAACAACACTTACTTGTCACTGAAAACAATTAATTAAATAGGAACCCAACTGGGCAGATCTAAGTGCTCTTTAAGTAATAACTGTCAGTTATCAAGGCTATAGGTTAAGTTAAAAACACAAACTTATTGAAATCATTATACTCTAGAGTTTACAAGCAAGTCTAGTCTGAGCGTGTTTAAAGTAAACGTCCATACCTAGGCTCGGGGCAGCTGAGATAATCAAATAACTTAAAAGGGTCTTGTCCCAACTAGGAATCCCTTAAGGAGTTACAAAATCTGAATATAGTAAAGTTTAATTACGTTAACATTTAAGAGAGGTAAACATAAGGACCATATTTATTAGCTCTTCAAGCATCTAAAGGATGATTGCAACACATAAAGAAAATATACAAAAACACGAGCCACACATGGCTCATAAAGAGCTCCACTAGTTACCAATCAAATGGGCAAAAGCACAAATAGTAAGCGTGTAGCCATCAAGGAACTTACGAACTAACTAGGTTTCCAACTTGATCATACTCAGGCCCATGACTCAATCAATATCAGAGCTACACAGGCGGACATGTAATGATATTGGAAAACACAGCTTCGCCGAGCTTTACTTAAATCAAAAATCAACTGATTAACACCAACTGTCGTTAAGAAACCCCCAACAGCTGAAGTTTAAAGGCTTCATAGAAACCAATAGCACCTCATTTGCTATTAAACAAGCAACATCCCGTACTGGGACAGCCAATTAATCATATAGAAATATAATGAACAAATTACTCCAAGTATACACAATAAGTCGTTAAGTGACTTTTGACAAGAAACAAGAGAGAGGATCCTTCACAACATAGTGCACGTCATCTGCTAACAAATTTGGTAGAGTTACTTTATCCAGTGGCGAGGTGCTAGATCCAACGTCTGAGGTCCAACGACAGATCCACAATCTTGTAGAGCTTGGTCATGCCGGTCACGTGCAGATGATCCCCGAGAGAAGGACAGAGAGTTAATCAGTTTTCAAGTGAAATATCAATTGCGGTACATTTTCTGTAGACCAGGTCATCCCATATATATAAACACATGACAAGGAAATGTAAAGGGGAAAGTTCTACCGATGCAATACACAAAACATCAGAAGGATGTGCCATTCTTGTTATTTCAGATATGTAAACGTAGCTCTACTTTCTTTTCTTGTTTGGCCCAAGTCAAATGAAGTGGATTGATGTTAGGTGTCAGGTGACTTTGAAGAGGGGCACTCTTACGAGATGGCGAGTCAATTGCAGTAGATTATTTTGGTACCTTCTTGTAGTCTTTCTTGGTGTTGAATATACTTATTTGTACAGGTTAAAAGCTTTTAGCCCGGCACTAATTCAAATTATTTATTTAATATAAAAGTAAAAATTTGCCCGCATCCGTGGGCAGGTGGACAAAAACATCAGTATCGTCTTGTTTGGTCTACGGGTGACGTGGAAGGTTTGGGTTCAAATCCTAGCTGGAATTGAAGTTTTTTAAAGATGGTTTCTTACAAATTTGAGTAGATTTCCTCTAAATTTCTTCATTCCTTGTCTTTATCCTCATTTATAATATTCGAATAATTCAGATGGACAGTAAATCTTGGAGCACAGACGACAAATAAAAGTAAAAATACTTCCTTTTACAAAATGTTCGTCCAAAGTAATATGACGAGTGCTATAAGTTGTTCGCTTTGAAAACTTACGCAGAGTCGACGCTGCTCTGAATACATCAAAACGATCTCACTCCCAAACTTTGGATCAACGGTGTCTTCTGCGTTCGTGACTAGGAAGTATAAATACTATCTCAAGTACAAATCAACAAGTTGTTTCATAAGTTTTCCAACTGCAAATGAGAAGTAGTCCCTTTGGATCTTCCTTCGATTGTTATGTTGATACGAGGGATAAATGGCTGAGGGATGATTCTATTTAATTAAAAGATTCATCTGAAATTGAACAACAGGGAATAAATAGAAGAAATCACACAGATGATAACTTAAAAATAATTGGTCACTACCGTGTGTCGCCAAAGTCACTGTACATTAATATAGTTCATGTTTTTTAATAGTTACTTACTATATGGCATTAGGAACTCGAAGGTTAATTTCCGCACTTACGAAATTGCACCACCAATCGTTATTTTGAGCTAGTTCTACACAGTCCACCTAATTACACCCTATATCTTTCTGGTCTATTCTAATATTCTCCTTACATCCATGACTAGGTTTTCCACTGACCCGATTGGGTCTGCCAGTCAATACCCTGAACACTATTCTAGGTTCTTCCACTCACGTCGCATATACTGACCACCGTGATCTACGAGACGTTACTATCTTAACAATGTCTTGTGATGAGTACAGTGTATGTAACTCCTCATTATGTTACCTCATCCACTCCCCAGTAGCCTCATCTTATTTTTGGGCCAAACATCTTCCTAAGCATCTTGTTTAAGAACACCATAAAATTTGTTCTCGTCATGTAAGGTAAGGGAACACGTTTCACACCCATAAAGAACAACCGGTATAATTATTGTTTTGTATATTCTGAGTTTCCATTCCTTAAATGCAAGCGAGTTGTCAACAACTTACTGACCTAGTATGATTATTTATATTTATAATAGTATAGACTTATACTGAAGAGCCCATATCACCCCACAGTAAACGCATAGTTTACGAAGGTAGCACAGCTCGAATCAGACGTCACTTCCTAGTGTATTATCTTGGAATCTTCATCAGGATAAAGTGTAAATTACACTTTTTTTTACATATCGTAGCTAATAAAGTGCAACAACAATTTTTTTTAAATGCTTTTATTAAAATTTCCCATACACCAATTTAGTTGTGAAGAATCCAGAAAACCACTTTTGATGCGATCACTGGTTTGAGCTTAATTGAGTGTATGAATATATTATATCTACACTTAACGTATGCCACTAGGTTTGGTTGGCTAGACATTCCTGATCTTCTAATGGCAGTGTTGAGTATGTAACTGTCTTCTGAGGTTGGGGAACCATTTAGGTGTGGTTACTTCAGCCCGATGATATGATGTATTGATAATGATGATGATTATGAGGTGCCAGAAGAAGTCTTATACCTAATTTAAGCCTAATTAACCAGACCATGGTAACCATAGAAACAGTCTCTCTTCGGGGAGAATACTTACGGTATCACAGGAACTCGAACCCGGGAACTCTAGATTCATAGCCATAAAATCTGACAATTAGACCTAAATGTCGGCCATCGTTTATATAATATTCCGAATAATTGGCCGTGATATGAACTCTCAGTATCAAGTGAATGAATATATGTCCAGAATACGAGATGAACCAATATGGCTTAGTAGTAAAGCGTTTGATCCGAAAAGCAAAAGCCTCCCTGTTTGAATGTTCATGTACAGGTTTTTATTTTTTACTAAGATGGATTAAATGTTTTGTTCAACGTGGTTCAATTTTGAAGACAATTATTTTAGACAGTTTTAGACCCACATTCAGTGCATGGAAAAGATGGGTAGCTTCTAAAATACACCGCCACTGCATTTTGAATGTAGATAATATCTCACGACGAGAGATATGGTGCCAGGATTGACATACATCGGGATGCCGGTGATAGGAAGATTGTGGTTTGAGTCCCTAGTGGGTGCACTGGGGGTGATTTTTCCAAATGGTATCTGTCAGTGTGGTATTCCAACCCTCCTTGCACTCTGAGTTTCCTCTAAGATTAGACCCACTCTTACCCTTTCTACCTATTAGATAGGTCGTGAATAGTCTTGACGGCGTTTATACGTACAAAAAGAGCTTACTCTAACTTTAGAAATAATCTTCGGTCCTGAGAGGTAAATTTTTGTGCACGAATTTTGTGAACAATTAGGGTAGGCCTTAACAAAGCACAGTTTGTCCCTTCCCTATGGATTAGTTACCAGGCTCGTGACTCTTGGTCGCCTGGATAACACTTAGTACGAGAGGGGGGGTAGGAATGGAGAGGAGAGAAAGAGGGGTAGGGGAATGCAGTAGTAAGGGAAAAGATGAGGTGGTTGGAAATGGGGGAGAATGGGGTAGGTGGTGGAGAGGAAGAGTAAAAAGAGGGGGTTGGGCAGTACTAGAGGGGGAGAGAGAGGTGAAGGAGAGGGTAGAGAGGGGGATGCGTGAAGGTAAAGGGGAACAAAGAGGGTATTGAAAGGAGGGAGATATATATAGTGGAATGGAGTGAGGGAATGAGGGAGAGAGAGAGAGTTTTAGAGAGAGCACTTTTGAGAACATTCTTCTAAACTGTACAAATACCAGTATCTCAATGGTTCTAATTCAAACTTTGGGACAAATGGCAGGAAGGCTGGGAGCGTTAATACGTGGCCCAGTTGAGGATATAAAATGGGCTGGACCGGGCCGAGGGAAGCCCTCTGACCAAATTTCTGGTCATCTATTTTTTACTTTCTCTAGACCCCTCTAAGAGAGAAATATTGTGATCGTCAAAAAAATCGAACTCAAGCTTTCGATAAATGTCGACGTTTCATGACCCCCAGAAACCGATTGAGTTTTGTTTTACCGTTTATCTCTGTATCTGTATCTCCGACTAGAACCGAAACCATTTTATCAATAAGGTTAAAACTAGCTATTTATGGTTCTAGGGTTTTCATCAGGCTCCTTTGGGGAGGTTTTGGAATTATATATCTAACCTTAAAATTAAGAGCACTTTACTGAAGGGCAAAGCGAGAAAAAAGAGACTTCCCCAAAATTCGCTTTAATGATTTTGATTAAATTTTATATCTAGACACTGTTAAACATTACCAAAAAAAAATTGCAATTTTGATTATATCTCCACAACTATTTGAGATAAGGAATAACTTATCATTGTCAAGATGCAGTACTATTAAAATTAAAAATATTTTAACCTTGAATATATTTTTATAAAAATAAAACCAATAGTTTCTGAGCTATAAGAAAAAAACATATGAATATTTTTTATGGAGTACTTAGCAATATGAAATTTATTGGTATGTTTTCTGATGACATACTCGTAGATGCCCCTCTTTTCTCAATTTTTCTGTAACAGTGTATATTATTACATGTATGCTCTTTGATGGAGTCTTTTCGCAAGAGTATATATTATTTAGTTTCACAAATTTTACGAGTTTTTAGTAAGTGTGTCTACTCTAAGATTAAAGAGAGAGAGAAAGTATGTGAGTTACATCGTACCATTTATTTAATTTACTGCCATTCCGGTCCATTATTTTTGTTTGGATTCAAACCTCAGCACATTTTATTCTCATTATCAGTTATAACTTCTGTAATTAGTCACGTACATAATTTGTTTACCTAAAATGTATTATATAGTATTCAATATTTAGTAATACCAAAATTAAATCACTGCAATATAAATTTAATTAATGTGTATTAACCTACATGGTTATTTTTTCAAACGACCAGGAACAATCAACAAAGACGATTTAAGTTTTAATATACTAATTGATTTACTATGAAAACTAAATGCTGATGTATTCGCTACTAATCAATAAATAAAAACGTGTTTGTCATTACCCCATATAGAAAAACCAATGAAAAAGTTACAGCTTCAAATAAATCGTATCTAATTTAGCTTGGAAAAATGTGCAGAAAAACACATGCTGTGGGTAAATCCGCCTTAAATGACACAGAAGAGTACATTTTCAGGCCAAAGTCCTGTATACTATTCATGTATACAGATAGATTTGCCACTGCATGCCGAGTCCTTCGAAATAGTAGTGTGTAAATAGCTATATCAATTAATATTTAAAGCACAGTACAACGGTTTCCAATAGCTATTTTTATTTAGATTATGACACACATAATTGCACACGGGTTTTCCCCTGATTTTTGTTTTATTCTAAAATAAGGCTTGAACAAAACAAACAACGTTTTTGATGTTATCAAATGAACAAATAATGTAGAACAAATAATGTAAACCAATAACAGGGCTGTGTAATTGGGTGTTATTAAAGCTAATAAACTAGTGAACATTTATTGTTATCACTCCCCTTGGACCACCTCTGTGTTCGTTCAGTGCTCAGAGCTCCTGCTAACAGATCCAGCGGTCCCGGGCTCAATCCCCAGTGCTATTAAATTTTCTGTGAAGCAATGTATCTGGAATGGCGTTAACTCAGCATAGTGAGGACAATTGAGGAGCTACTTGAATAAATAAGTAGCGGCACCGGTCTAGAAAAATGAGATTAGTGGCAGGAGGGTTCACTATGCTGACCCCATGAAACCATTTATTCGCAAATTTTGGTATTATCTTAGCCAAAATACGGTGGTTGCTTGGTTGGTATAACTCACTTGTGGGCTAGCACCGTGAAGTTTTTTCTCCCGTGATATATTTGGATTTTTTTTTAAATCCACAGTACAATGTATACATAAGATGTAATATAACAAATATATTTGTTTAATATTTGAGTTAAAACTGAAATGTAATACTTTTATTAAATGCCCTTTTCCATGTATAATACTTATTATAAATTGTGAGAATGTTTTGCTATATTAAATTTTTAAATAACTAGACATTTATTTACAAAAAACACTAGCAAGAGTTTTTTTTAATTCACCCTATCACTTGAGCTATGAGAATATTTATCTCACCATAAAAAATAACTTAAACCTTATTCTAGATGGCAGCACTACAGCCAACTAATCTAATGATTTCAAATTCAAATTTCGACAGGATCTACAGTTCATCAGTGTGAACGTAAATTTTATTTCCCCAATTGGTAAAATAATGATATGGGATAAGGTTCCTATATGAATTAATTTATAATGAACAAGTGTTATTGTTTACAAAAACTTAATAGCAACACCAAGTGGGGCTCGTGGGTCATTTCCAAGGCAAGGGAGGCTTGGTTGGACTGTACTAGTAAATTTCTCTTTCTCATTTAAAAATAAATGTAACCTTTAACGTAAATATACAATTATTTACTTCATTGTGTATGTTGTAAGTCGAATGGATAGTGAGAGGTAGTTTGAATCTCTTATTAATACAGTCATGCCAAGCTTCGATTGCCCTAGCAAACGAGCTTTGCCAAAGCAATACTTTCAGTAATAATGGCATAGAATAAAACTGTATGTTTCAAACAGTGGTGTGTGGTCAATTCTGGACAAAGGGAAGCAATGAGGCTACAATAAGGGAGGTCTGATGGACCCTAGTATAATTAGAAGCCCACACTGATCTTTTTTTGAATACGTAGTTAAAAATATTCTGGGGAAGAAATGGAGGGTGACCCAAAATATGCATGGAATAAAACAAAATAATTGGTGAACTTAGAGAAATTTTACCACAGTCATTAAATTATAATATATATAAATAAAAATAATTGTAGTTATAATTCAAATAATAAAAATAATAATAATAACAATGGCCAATTTTGATTGCCAAAATTTTTACTTGAGATTTGGCCTGAAAATGAGTATGACCTTTGGACTGTCTTATAGTTTTGAATCCATATTTATTCTACACAGCATTATCATTATTAAATAGTAAGGTCAATTATATAATTTTCTGCAAACCCAACATACCGATATTTACTATACACTTTCATAAAATTAATTATTGAAACGTCAGAAAAAATGTATAGGCTACCTGAATATGGAGTGAGTATGCATGTTTCAATTATTTTATTTTTCTTGTCATAAAACCGGGACGAAAAACTACGCTTCAAAATATGACTTATGAATGAATACCCAACAGTTTCCAATACTGCACTTGTTGATGCACTCGTCATTCTACAACTGTACGCAAATAAACAATCCACTTCCCTTGGAGAATCAAACAAGCGTCAATATTCCATAAAATAAAACTAAAATTACTGTAATTTAGTGATAAATACGTTATTTTGGAATAGAGCGCCCATAGTTATATCTAGAAACAATAAATATCGGTTAAAACAAACTAAAAAATAAGATTGAGCACTGAACCACCTTTTCTCCTTTCAGAATTTTTTCCATGATGTCAAGGCACCAGTGGTCGTTCCCTTGATGATCCCTGATAGTGACAAAAGACTCAGTAATGGACATAATCACAAAATATGCAGGGTTTTCAACTCCCGACCCTACAGGATCACAATTTTCCGCCATTCGGGATAAAGCATCCGCAGTTGAATTTAACTTCCCAGAAACGTGATGGACCGAAAATTTGAACCGGGACAGTCTCCAAACCTATCTTCCCATTTTACCTAACTGCTTCAGACGGTTCCACATCTAGGCGAGCACCTGATTGTCAGTGGACAGTTTGAACTCACTCTGTTCTAAGTAATCAGCGAACCGCTCAATTCACGCTACGTTGGCAAGGCATTCCTTCTCGTAGGCACTATACCTCCTTTCGGCATCCGTGAGTGTCCGACTAGTGAAAGCAATCGGGGTTTGACACCCTCGGAAGTCCTTTGGGAAAGTACAGCACCCAGAGCTACCGCGGATGCGTCAACATGAAGGAGAAACAGAATCGAGAAGTCGGGCATTCTTAATACTTCGGGCGAGATAAGTTTCCTTTTCAAAAGGTCAAACGCACTAGCCTGCTCTGCACCCCAACAAAAAACAACACCCTTTTTCTTTAAAGAGTTCAGAGGTGAGGCTATCCTTGAAAAGGACGGAATAAACCTTGCGTAATACGCGCACATACCAATGAACCTCATAATAGCTTTAACATTTTGGAGGGGGGGTAATCAATTATGGGGCGGATGTGCTCAGGATCAATAAACAGATATCCCGAGGAAATCACATAACCAATATACTTAATAGAAGGCCTATCCCATGACACCTTATCGGGGTTAACGGTTAAACTCACATTACGCAGACGGCTTAACACTTCCTCTAAATGCTTTACATGATCATCCAAAGAGTCATTATATACACAAATATCATCTATTTAATTAAACACGTACTTTAATTTAATATCCGACAGGACGTGATCAAGGACATGACTTAACGCTTGCCCATCAATGCTACAACCCAAGGGGACGCGATTGAACTCATACTGTCTCCAAGGGGTGACAAAAGCCGTAAACTTCTTTGAAGATTCTACCAAGGCACACTGCAAAAAACTTGCATTGAGATCGATCCAACTAAATATTTTAGCCCTGCTTAAATGTTGAAAGGTGGACTCTAAACTCAGCATAGGGTAAGGATCGAATTGGATTTTCTTGTTAATTTTCCAAAAATCCGCAATCAACCTGTAACCTTCACCTTTCTAAGGGATTATAAACGCGGGACTGCCGTACGGAGAATTGGAGGGATGGATGACTCCTTTAGGCTTTAAATCCTCTATTTATTAATTAACAGAAAATCTTCATTTTGGGTGGGGCACAAGAGTACGGACCAGACCTCACTGGGACATTATCCTTCACCACAATCTCATAGAGAAGTATATCACATTTTCCTAGCCGGGTAATAATAACATCAGCAAACCTCTAAATACTTCTATTTATCGCGTCCTCACTACTGTTCAAAAGATACATGTTAGAAACACTCGGAGAGTGACACAACGCAATTTTAGTTTTAGGGGCAACCACAAAGGTTAATTCCCTGCGGCTGCAGACTTTCTATCGTTTCTCATAAATATTTGAACGTATGTAGAGTCTTCTTTTTTCTTCTTAAGTTCTTTGGCTTGTCTTGAGCTTGCGGCTTTGATTCTTGGGCAGAGCCATTTAGTTGGTCGTGGCGTGATGTTATGATCGGGTGTGTAGTCTCTCTCTCTCTCTCTGGTTAGTGTGCAGCGGAGCCCGTTGAAAGGGGTAAGTAGACGTATTGCCGACTTGTTTTCTTTTCACTTGTAGCTAATTCTACAATGTGAAGAAGTAAAAGACGACAAAGAAGGGAAAAACCAATGCAAACACAATATTTGAAATATTGTTCTACAACAAGGCTGATACTCTTTATAAGTTTTGAAATTCATTGACATTTTCAGATTTTACGGGCTGAAATATATACACTTTTCAACGGCTTTATATATAAAATTTTCAATTTAATATCTAATACTTAGATATTATATTTTTTTCATGGTTTTCTAGAAAATTCTTGTAATTCATTAAAGACAAATTGTCCGTGATCTTCACAAAATCACATTGTAAATAAACTAAGAGTTAAAAAGAGACTCTTCTATTTCGTGTTTCTAAAACTATGGCAAAAATGCCTGATAGTTCTAGTACCTTTTTAAATGTCCCTTATTTTTCACTGCCTTTTCCACATAACACCAAATTCCCTTACTTTCCAATGTTTACCATGCTTTCCATGAGCAGATCACCTACATAGTAGCAGGGTGTTTTTAATTGTAAATACCAAAATTTTTGATTGATATGTTTAACGATGGTAAACGTAAGTAAATATTTATTCCCAAATAGATTAAAAAAAACCTAGTCACCCATTCATCACAGTGAAAGGGAATTACAATTTCCAAAAAATACATGTTTTAACCTTGCTCTGGATCAAACTTGAAGACCTGATCCAAGTAGGTAGCCAGAGTTAGGGCGTCTGATGAATCTTATGATTAAACCTTTGTCTACTGAATCAAAGCTATGAGTGCAGTCCTATCAACAAACCCTTCTAGTTAACGCCCTGCTACTTAAGTCACTTCGATGTAAGCGATAGGGAGGGTGTTAAGAGAGAATGAACCAACATTTGCTTGGACCGTTTCGGTGGCCGTATGGTCTGTTTTAAGGTGTCACACTCACAATAGACTACTGCCGATGGTGAGTTTAATCCTGGACGGGTGTACTGAAGGTAGTTTTCTCTGAATGATTTTCCACTCTCCCTCCATGCACATGCCGTTAAACTTCCTCATCCTTAGCACATTAGAGTAACTGGTACAAAGGATCAAGTATAACCAAAACGGGTAGTAATAAGTGGTGTTATAAAGAAAGAAATTTGCCTGGAGATTAAATAGATAAGAAAAACATTGTTATGAGGCCATCCTTAAAGCCCTAAACCGGGATTCTGACCTTAGGCTCATTGATCAAGTACATTAAATCTTAGCTAAAAACTGTCTGTAGGCTTACTCAACCTATTAATGTTGAAAAAACTTTACTTACACATGCATTTTTTACAGATAAATTAAAATTCGACTTAATTATCGACTTAATTATTTATTAATATATTAGGCCTTGTTATATAGTATGTACAGTATTTATACATGCATATATTTATTTACATAAATATACTCATATAATTATTTATATACACATATATAATTATATATATTTATATACAGATTATATTGTATATTTATACACCTATATATTTGTATACTTTTATAAGAAATGGAACTGTTATACTTGTGTTATGTATTTAGTAGTGGTTATCTCAGTTCAGTTATCAATGTACAGTACCTAAGTTAAATTCTAGAAAGAATATCAAACATGATTTAAAGTAGTGACTATTTAGAAAAGTGTTAAAATGGGTTTTTTAATGCTGATACTAGCATTAAATATAGTCAGATCACTAAAACTCTTAGTTTGAATACAAACATTGTAATGTTATTGATTTGCCCCTAAAGAATATGTGAGAGCATTGACAATAATATCGTTCTAATTTTATAAACGTATCTTATTTCATTTAAATTATAATCTATTACATGGCACTTGAAGCACTTTTTCTTCCAAGAAGGTACACGCTACTTTAAGTGACTTCAGAGTGTACCAGTCAAGTCAAGTTGACAATATAAGATTTTTAAATAATAACTTCCTCTTCTCGAATGAGCGAATAGAGATTTTAAAAAGTAACTTGAGTCAGTTTCCGGCTCTCGAACCTCCTAGTAACACCGAGATGTTTTTGTCTTGTATTTTAATTTTTTATAACACGACCTTCTAGAAGCTTCTATGACTAATGGATATATACAAAGAATGGTGCAATGAAAGGGCACTAGGAGTCCAGTCCTTGAAGTACTCGGGACTGCAGCTCCTGTCCGCGATCCCTACGATTGAGTAAATAGTTCGTCGACGACATGATCTATTTTCTCTTGAAATAAACCGAGATTTAGAAATAAAAACATGTCAACATAATAAGTGTGTATTAATTGATACAATATTCTAATCATCAGTAAACTCTTCAAATAGTGCTCGACCACGGGGCAATTATCAGCTAATTAAACGGTAATATCTCATCAATTGTGACCCAAGACAGGGATCCGTAAGTCCGAAACTTCATAATTGGCGCCCACGTAGGTACGAGAGAGAAACAAACGTCATAACATCCAAAACCCCAAACTATTGAACGTAAAAAACATATTTAAGACAATTTAATTAAATCTAAGATGGAACATTTTGGGCGGGAAACTTAAATTGTTGAACTGAATAATTGAAACTGTCCGCGTGAATAAATGCTATAAGTAGAACTACCACTACAAGAAAATAATATTACTGCGCGTTTAGAATAAGTCAACCTGTAGCTCAGTTTGCAGAAAGAAATGCTAGTACTAATGTAGCGTTGCCCAGAGGACGTCCGAATGTACTAATCGTACATCCTTTCCGTGGAGGCTCTTTTCATGTCCCGATAAAATGAGATGATGGTGATAGTGAGAACGAGGGTGGGGGACCAGTGGAAATACTTAAACCTAACTCAAGCCTAACCAACTAAGCCCTGGTGAACGTTGAGGTGGTTCCTCTTTTGGGAAAAATATCCCAGGAAACAGACGGAAATTGAACCCAGGATCCGTAGGCTCGTAGCCAGATGCACTGACTACTACACCATTGGGATGATTATTAACAAAATGGAAAATATATGTTTTAATCAGCATCCTACTACTACCTGTTCATGTTATACGCACACAAGATGATATAAATGTTCTAGATCAGAGGGTCTCCAAACTTCTTGATACGTGGGACACATATTATAGTTTACACATTTTCGTGGGCAAAAGTAAAAAGAAGTCACTTTTATAAATGAATGAATAACATTTATTTGGATCTTTTTGGTGAAATCAGCATGATATTGTTCAGAACTAAAGAGAAATGTAACAATATTACAAAGAAAGGCAGCAGCGCGTACATATTTTCAAGAAAGAGAAACTCATTTTTAATTTGGGATAGAAATGGGAGATTTCAATCATAACTAAAAAACCATAGAGTTTTGCACAAGATCAATGGGAATGATAGAACTGCTTTTTTAATTTCTAAATATTGCTGAACTGAAGTTTCAAGCTTGAGGTACCAATCATTAGCATGAACTTCAAATGCTTAACAAAAAATGTTCTCAATAGTTGGACTTGACATACTTCATACTTCATGATAGAGAATTAATGTTCTCATAGGTTTTGTTTTTTTTTACCAAAAACTGACACAACTCCACAAGTTAATCACTTCAAATTCGGAAACTGCTCAGTCTGAAAAGATTTATAAAATTGGATCAGATTTCCTTCTTTATATCTGTGTTTTAGCATATCATCTGATTCGAGATCAATAATTTCCCTTTGAAACTGATTTGGTAGTGTTTCAATATTGCAGTCAAATGGAGTTTTTTTAAGACAGCCTTATTTCATTTGTTCTTCCATCAAAATCAGAAAATCATCCCCAAAATTGTTTTTTTTAATCAGAAATAAATTATAATGCAAATGAAGAAAGTAATTCTGCTTCACGTTCTTAGTGAAATTTTTCACAACATTGGAACTTAACCAAGTTATGAACGTTCACCTGTTCTTCAAGTGGCATAACTTTTGCCCTGAATGCTTTAACATGTGCGAATAGATCACAAATCAAATTTGTTTTAACTTAAAATTTTAGATTCAATTGATTCATATGACCAGTCACGCCTGCAAAAAATGCCACTTTCCAAAGTCAGTTATTGATTGAGGTTGATTATTCTCTGTGAGAAATGATTTAATGTATACGTGGTAATTTATATTTAAAATAAATGATCAATATAACTATTTGTTTTTAAAATTATGTTGCATCTTTCATGACTTTCCTCTGCCAAGAAACTTGGAACTACCTAAAAATTGTCACAAGCCGTTCTGTTGTAGATATAGGGAGTGACACCAGCTGTCTCTTACACCTAGGTTTGAGGTGTTTGATCAAATGTGTGTGTAGTGGAAAGTGGGCTTCCAATAAAAATCAGTGCTTATCCCAGGTTGTGTTCATATCAGTGGACTGTGAATAGTGTTTTAAGAAAAGTCCCCAGAATTTGCCTGGAGGTAGGTCTGTGAAAACATTGTGTATATTATAAGGGGAAAAACTACCTTTAGTCTAGTCGGCCAGGATTAAAAGTAAAACTCAGTCTGCTGAGAAAGTCCATTGGCGTAGAATCAATCCTGTCTGTTTTTTATACTGAGCTGTTCTAGTAACGTGAGAAAAGGTCACGGTTTTTGCCTTTTAAAATATAATATATAAAAACATGTATTTGGTCAAAATAAATCTAATATTGTTCCAGTAAAAACATAGAGTTTAATTTTATTCACATCGTGACCTCAACAGTTCTTGAATATAAATCAAAGGTGTTCTGGAATTTAATGAAAACTTTTTTTCCTTTCTCAAAGGTTTGTCATCTAATTCGACTATGTTCAGGACAGATATTCAACAATTGTTGATATCACCATGTGAAGAAAATAAAATTTTATGTTTCTATTAAAGAAATATTTTATTTATTTTAGCCAAAAAAAGTTTTGCTATAATAACTGCAAAAAACGGGTCTTTTCTTGAGTCCCCTAAATCCCCACCTTAAACATTCACATTTCTGGACAAAAATTGCCAAATCTTATTTTAGACGCGGTTCATGTTTTATTTTTCATATTTAGAAATTAATGTTATCTTGAACATCTTAGAATTAAAGACTTTTTGCGCCCCCGAGCTCATATAAGAGGGTTTTAAGATAAATTTGTATTCTGTCTGTTCCTGGGGCTGTATCTGAGATGGTTTTATGGATTTTTTCAAACTGAGAACTATTTGTTTTAATAATTTTTTTAATTATCTCTTTTGATTTGGTTAAAAAGGAGTATCTGAGGAGTGTTTTACATAATAAATAAAAATATGTTCTCGTTTATTTTTTAAGAGTTTGAGTACACTGAAGAAGGATTTTTTTAATTATTACTATTTTTTAAATGACTATAACACTTTGGTTCATCATTTATTTGTGAACAGTGTTTCATATTTGTATCAGGATTAAGTGTGTTTATTTCTGAATAAAAATTGTTTAAGGGTGGTTTTCTAATAATCGATTTTAAAAAATGTTGTTCCCGTTTACAAAAAAAAACTATATGAGAAAGTTTGTACGATTTTATTATACCATTTATTTAAATTGACGTGTTAAATTAATAAAAATATATATCCATTACTTTTTCCAGCCTGTGGCCTGAATCAGTTTTTTATTCAATCCATATATTTTCCACTACCAGCTGGCTAAGATTGGAACAACATCCAGTCCCCGGCAGTTAATTTATCACTGTGAAAGAGTAAACCCACATTTCACCAATAATATTTTTTTAGCCATGCCGAGAATTGAGCCTGGTACCATTAACTCAGTAGACAGACATGCTAACAACCGTGCTAAGGTGTTGGATTTAAATTATTAAAATATTTCGTAGAATATATTTTATATTAATCTTTAATTACACCAGACCTTAATGTTCTTTTTCTTTTTTAATTTTATTTTTTCATGAAGTGGATCACTTCAATGTGATAGCAAGCCAAGTCCTAGAGACGTGGCTTTCAACAAGGGGTGACGTGTCTAACTTATTCCTCTTTGTGTAGTAGAGGTAGACGAATATGTGCCTACTCTGGTGTAAACGTAAAGTGGAAGGTAAGGAAAGAAATACCAGACGTATAACTCCTCTTCCTTTCCCTTTGCTCGGGTCCTTCTTTTTTCTATTCCTTTTTTTTTTTATCAAATACTTACGCTCTTCCAATGAAATGGTAATAAAAGATAAAGGATTACAGTTCTACCCTCGTATCGCCTCCAAATCAAATGAGGAGCTCAATGCTCTTCATATAAGGGTAATATCCACTTGGGAAAGTGACTAAGGGAGATTTGTTAGATACCATATAACAAATTTAAGTCGCTAATGGCCATTTTTAGGCACGGACCACTCCCCTTAATCATTTTTAAAAAAAAGCATGTCGTACCTCATTTTATTACCAGTTCCTTATTTATCCTTACACCTAACGCGGCCATGTCCTTTAAATTGACTTGGCTTGCCTATTTTTTTGTTTTCTCACTAGCTCTGAGAAATGTGTAGTAAAAGCATGTAACTTAAGATGTTGATGGATGTTAAGATTTTATGATCCTCAGAACCCTAAAAATGTGTTTTCGCGATGCTGTCAGTCTGTCTGTATCTTGGTTTAGAGCCTAATCAATTTTACTGATCTACTGAAACTTACTATATAATGTTTTAATAATATTCTCCATAATATTTTGTTGTCATTCTATACTTCTAGAACTGATCATTTATTTGAAGGCAAAAAGAATATACATTCAGGCATTATTTAACCATTTACAAACCAATTTGCACATATAATGTTTTCGGGAATATGACTTTGATGGTAGGTACCTTACGTAAGTAGATATCTCCAATTTTTTCCCTATCTCCGCAACACTTTGAGATAATAAATGGGAAAGTTGTAGGCTTGTTAAAAATATAAAAATTGCATATATATATTTTTTATGAAATCAATAATTTCTGACAAAAAGCAAATATATATATATATATATATATATAATGGAGGTCTGGGAAATGAGGACTTGATTGTTATACTCTTTGGTAAACAGTGGTATTCTTTTTATCTCTATATGTTTCTTTAAAAGTGTATATTATTTCGTTATTGATCTTTTGTGGAATGTGATGCTCTTTTTCCTTTATGTTTCTGTAGCAATGTATATTTCACATATCTTACAATTTTTGAGCAAATATCTCCATTTTTAGGTAAAGGATCAAGAAAGTCTGTGTGGTACACTGTACCATTTATTTAATATAGATTAAAGTTTATATTTATTTATATGAAGCTCTTGACTTCTAATGTGTCGATGCATCTGTAAGCGCAGGTATACTTGGATTTTCCTAAGAATGGACATTTGGAACACCCTATATAAAATACAAACATATGTTTTGCTGTCAACATTGGTAACGTTTTGCTATATTATTATAGTTATTTCACAGGCATTGATAAATAACTATTAAAATGACAGCCTACTATTTCGTCTGCTGACGTATGAATACGTGGAGTAGGATCAGGTAGCTTTTTCAAGCTTTCAGATATGTCCACTCGTAAGAAAATTGGGTTATAGTAATAATATTTATTTTAGTGAGTGCAGGGGTAGGTTAAGCCGACCCACGAGGCAGAGAACACAGGCAAACGAACTAAATACCATGATAAAAATTATCCTGAGCGTATTTTCAAAGCTTTCCCTGGTTTTCCAGTCACATGAGATCTGTGAGACCCGTGGGAACTCTATGGTAAGAGGTGTGAAACATGAGAGTCCGTGAAGCGGATTAGTTTTGAAGTCCACCTCTACCTCTATCGTACCCCGTTTCCCCGTTTTCCCCTCAGTCACCCAGGCGACCGCAACGCCCCCTGCAGACATTCATCAAAGCCTTGTCAGAGCAGACTGTACTCATTTTCATATTCATTTGTAACCTCGACCTCGTTGAGATGGGGTGGGGACAGGGGGAGGGTGTTTTGACTTGAAGGGGTGTGCGGTGTGACATGAGAAAGGGTGTTTTGACTGGAAGGGGTGTGCGGTGTGACATGGGAAAGGGTGTTTTGACTGGAAGGGGTGTGCGGTGTGACATGGGAAAGGGTGTTTTGACTGGAAGGGGTGTGCGGTGTGACATGGAAAAGAGTATTTTGACTGGAGGGGGTGTGCGGTGTGACATGGGAAAGGGTATTTTGACTGGAAGGAGTGTGCGGTGTGACAGGGGAAAGGGTATTTTGACTGGAAGGTGTGTGCGGTGTGACATGGGAAAGGGTGTTTTGACTGGAAGGTGTGTGCGGTGTGACGTGGGAAAGGGTGTTTTGATTGGAAGGGGTGTGCGGTGTGACGTGGGAAAGGGTGTTTTGACTGGAAGGGGTGTGCGGTGTGACGTGGGAAAGGGTGTTTTGACTGGAAGGGGTGTGCGGTGTGACATGGGAAAGGGTATTTTGACTGGAAGGGGTGTGCGGTGTGACATGGGAAAGGGTCTTTTGACTGGAAGGGGTGTGCAGTGTGACATGGGAAAGGGTATTTTGACTGGAAGGGGTGTGCGGTGTGACATGGGAAAGGGTCTTTTGACTGGAAGGTGTGTGTGGTGTGACATGGGAAAGGGTCTTTTGACTGGAAGGTGTGTGTGGTGTGACATGGGAAAGGGTATTTTGGATCGAAGGGGTTTGGAGATATGACATGGGGAGGTGGGTATATGTACTTGAACAAAAGTGTATCTCCTAGTCTGCTAAGCCGATGATGAAGAGGTTGAGTCTCGAATCCCGGTTGGCTGTACTAAGGCTGGTTTTTCCTAAATGGCTTTCTCGATCTCCCTCCATTCAAACGTGGGTGCACTTCCTCTAAAATTATATCCTCCTAATTCCTGCTCTACTAGTTTATTTAATTGCGAATATCCCGGATGGGCGAAAATATATAACATTAACACATTTAATGTTGAGTTGAATGGTATCATCACCATCAATTTAATAGCGATGGATTATATTATATTATATTATATTATATTATATTATATTATTTTATATTATATTATTTTATATTATATTATATTATATTATTTTATATTATATTATATTATATTATTTTATATTATATTATTGGAAAAGCTTCCCCAAGACATTTTCTTCTAACCAAAGGTTTCATCCCATTTGCAAATCATCTAGCTAATTCTATGCATTTGATATTAGACCTATATCAATTGAAAATAGGCAAAACATGGATTTTTTTTTTATTTGTATGGTTCAGACCTAATCAAACAAATTCAATAGTTAAATATCGGAAAAATTGTTACCCATGATTACTAGGACAAATTCAATAATAGTTAGTATCTACCAGAAGTATACTTGGCTGTTTGTCGTGGGTGTAGTTCAACCAGTTTATTGTATGGTTTTATTGCCTACTCTCTAGTAGATACCAGTGAATGATGTTAAATATAAGTTTGCCAGTAATAAATAGAGGAGGAATGATTTTATCTACCAGAAGTAAAATATCAGTTGGCTGTGTCAAGCAGATTTATTTAACCAATTCTTTATTTGTGTTTATAAGAGATTTTCAGAATGATGTAGTATTTTAGCATACAAAACTATACCTCACTTGTGTGTGTATTTTATGCGATTGTCTATACATAGTTTATTATAATATATATACATATATTGTCTGTGTATAGTGGAAAAATAAAACTTTATAGGTGTATATATTCCATAAGGGATATGAGTATATTGATTTATTTAGCACAGCATCTTAATACCCGTTCGGGCTATACGCATACGAGTATGTACTAATCAAACTAATAGTTTTAAAGATTAAGAATATTTAGAAGAATTGTACAAGCGTTTGCATGTAGGTTGAGTGAAAAATCACTTGGAAAAAACACCCAAGTACACCCAACCAATATTCAAACCAAGATGTCCCCATCATCGGTAGTCTAGTTTACTGCAAGAATAGTGCCTTAGACCATGAAGCCACTGAAACGGGTTTGACATAATTAAGCTATATATAGTAACAATTTTCTGTATTACAATTTTGTGAACACTCTAGTTTTGAAGATTCATGCCGCCACTGATAATATATATCAAAAATTTGTTTCAAATCACATGACTTGACGTTTACAAATGCATGTAGCTTTAGTAACCGTCAAAATTCCTTCTTTTTATATTAATATGACTTTATTTATACAATTTTAAGAGACCTTGGCTTGATTCCATTGTTTCTCTAACATAATTCAGTAGTACTACGTGTTAAAGTCCTGTCACACAGACATCCAACTCTAACTAATTAGTAAACTGTAACTATGTATTCTTTTAAGTGTGAAATATCGCAAAGTAATTCAACTTTTTACTTTATATTAATATATCAGTCATTTTTATAAGTTTGGTGATGGAACNTGTCTTTCATTCGGAAGAAAAAAAACACTAAGAATTATTGCGTGGAGAAGAAATGTCTGTGAGGTTGATGATAAGAAGGAACCATGTCACGGGGGAGACGTGGACAAGGAGCAGGGACAGAGTGGAGAGGGGGAGAGAGAGAGACATAGAGAGGGAATAAACCGTGGAAAAGTGAGCGGAATTTTTAATGAGACGGGCGTGAACGATGGGTGGGAAAACGGGGATTGAGGTAAGGTTTTTTTAAGCGAAGTGGAGGGGGTTTGTGCAGGGGGCTTGTAAGAAAAGAGGAGAGAAATATTGAGGATGTCATTTCTCTAGTCTATGTAGATTTATGGCACGTGGAGGATGTTCTTGGCGAACCTGATAATATTACCGAGGACAGACAATTTTCTTATTCACTCCGCGAGGGAGTTAACTTATTTCCCCGAGAAGACGGGAAAAAGCTGGAAAATACTGAAAGAATGTATGGGAAAAAATATATACTAACTTTGTGTAGTAATAATACAATATTTTAATTTTAATTAAAGACATTCGCGTTTTTACGTGTTCAGTAATCATTTGATCACTGGTGGGATTGGGACGGTGGTTGGCACTCCTGACTTAAACCTGGATTTAAAGGGTTTGTTCCAACTAAAGTGCACCGAAGAAAGTGTTTTTATGTGTCACTTTCCATCTTGTGTCCAGGGGAATACAGATGCATTTATTTAAAATTCATAATCATCTTCTCAAGTTAATTTAATTTTTGAATATCCTAAATGGGTATTATGACATATTATTCTAAAATAAGTGGGTACAATTTATTTGGTTTAACGTTTAGTGAATAGAGATGCATGAATATCAACATTTATTAGTCAAAAGTGATGGTGATTTCAAAAAATGAAAAAAGCCGCTGAAAATCTAATTTGGAAACCTGTATTTGGGAAACATAGAGCAGTTCAAGTACCTAGGAAGTCTGCTGACAAAGGATGCCTACTGCACTAAAGAAATTACAGTAGCCCCATGGCTTCTTTGTGCTGACTGACAGCTTTAAAAAGATACCAGACCAAATTACGTATCCCTGCGCAAAACCAGATTATATGCAAAAACATGTGTTTGGCAGCTGTCACTTCTGAATTTTGACTGTCAGAAGTCAGCTGTGAGCTGTCAGTCAGCACCAAAGAAGCCACGGGGCTACTGTAAGTCGAGGATCGCCATGGCCAAGAAAGCTTTCAACAAGAAGAGTTTACTGCTGACCAGCAAGTTGAGTTTTAAACTGGGAAAAAAAAACTAATGAAATGTTACATTTGGAGTATAAATATGGACTCTTAGGTAGATGGAAAATAAATACTTGAAGAGCTTTTAAATGAGGTGTTGAATAAAACTTGAGAAGATTAGGTGGACAGACAGGGTGACAAATAAAGAAGTCTTAAGAAGAGTGGGTGAGAAGAGAATCTTGTGATTCTTCGGCGCAAAGCGAACTGGATCTGACACATCCTTTGGAGGAACTGTCTTCTGCAAGACGTCATAAAAGGAAAGGTTGAAGTAAATAGAACCTTAGGAGGAAGGAGGATTCAAATACTAGATGACTTGAAGGAAAGAAGAAAATTCTGGGAGCCGGAAGAGGAGGAAGAGGACAGGACACATTGGCGGTCAAAGTTCACCGACAAAAGGAATGAACCTATCATAAGAGAGGAACTAAATCATCATAATAATAACGTTTAGTGAATTTTGACAAAGCAATTTTATAATTTTTTAAGAGAATAATTAAATAATTTTCATAAATTAATCACCCCATTTTAAATCTTTACATAGTCATTATTTTAGTAGCTACCCTAAAATTGTTTACGATAATTAATTTTACAACTCAAGAAATTTCTCTTTTAATTAAGAAGCCACAGTTCAGCCAGTACTTCAGTAAGCCAGATATATTCTAAAATAATTAATTTAAAACACAAATAATGGTGTAAATTTATAGGCAGGTGCGGGAATCGAATACTTTTTAACAGTTTTACAGCCAAATGCTGTAATGTTCGGGACTTTTATTTTAAATACAACACTTACTAACCTTTAGAACTAAAATTAAATCTGGGATCAGAAAGTTTCACTGAAATCCACTAGAATACCAAATTAAACAGTCATTTTCTAAGTCGTTAGCTTAGAACTACATCGAACCTAAAAGTGGACACTAAATTTCCAATTATTGTAACGAGTCAAGTTTTTTTTTTTCTAGCATTGAGGGCTGTTTGTATGTATCGTAGCCTACAATACCACTCCGGGGGAAAATGCTAGTAAATTTACTTACCCCAGCCCATGTTCCGCCTCCCCTTAGATTTAGCCGCTAACAATAATGCACCACACAGAGCTGGTCACTATCGTGCTTGATTTTGTTCCAAGAATCTTTCTCTGACAATATACGATAGAGAAGTTTTTTAATGTGAGACTTTCCCTCCTGTCTTCAGGAAAATCAGTTTATGCTTTATTTTTAATTATTTTCCTCATCTTTCTCTTGACGATTGGATAAACTTCAATCTCTCAGCGGTTGTGATCGAGTGGCTTAGGGCAGTGTTATTAAACCTGGGGTACATGGACCCACGAGGGTATGCCAAGACATTTTAGGGGGTACATAAGATTATATATACATATATATAATTTAAAGGTTATTATTTAATGCATTATTTTTTAATGTAAATTGTTTAATTTATTTTATTTTACATGTAGATTAAAGAGAGTGGCGTACAACTTGCATTATTCACCAACAACCTTGGGAATACAAAGATGAAGTTAAATAATTATACTATCTGAAGGCACGTGAACAAAATTGATTGGATAACACTGGCTTAGGGCATATAACTCAGTCGTTGTTGTTGGAGAAGTAGGGGTTTGAATCCCAGCTGGGTTAACTTGTGTTGGTTTACATGTTAGCGAAACTGCATTTCCATTCAAACCCCGTTTTAATACCTACTCCTTGAATTAATACGCTAGTAACTCTTGTGATTAATATTGTGATCAAATACAAAGTGTACCCAAAAATAAAAACTATGTACCGCATACAATTTTTTTTAATGTTCACAAAGTAGACCACACTAAAAAAAATGAGCATCAAAAAGTGGACACGATTGTTAAGTACGAACTTGTTGACTGTGTCGGGTCAGCAGCTCTTTAGCTGGTTGTTCAGTGCAAAAGAGGTTTGGGGGTTACAAAGGGGGAAGGAGGTATGTTGGTAAATGATGATGGGAAAAAACGGCATCTGGTCACAAAAGAACGAAATTGGATACCGGCGAAACAAGGTGTCATTATGTCCTGGACAAAGCTGCGACGCTACGTAAGGGCGTAGAGGAGGTGGGGGGAGGGAGTGGTTGTGAGAAGAGAGAGGTGTCTTGTGTGTGAGTTTTAGGGGACTTCCCCGTGAGGGTGTTTGTTGGGCGCGATCGATCTTTTTTTTGGGTGTAGGGATAAGGTTTGGGGGAGGGGCTTTCAATACAACCCGTGCTGATATAACGACATGTTGGAACATAGACAAGGATAGCTAACATTTTTATTATGGTTACCTTGGTTTTCTAATCTCCTTTTCACGCTATTGCAAGTGCACTTCCTCAGTTATAATCTTATCCTTGCCCCTTATAATAGAGTTGGCGTTATAATCACTTTCATTACAAAACAAGGAATTGGTGGGCGCGCGCACTAGATGTCTGGTCTAGTCTGGTTTGTTAGCTATGGAAAGGTTGGGGTTCAAATCCTTGACGGTGCGTTTTATTTCTTAAATGGTTTACCACTCACCCTCTAAGCACATTTGGATATATTAAAATTAATACTTTCTCATCACTAACATATTAGTGTCATTCAATTCGTACACCCTGGATGGGTAGTAAGACGTACACATTAAAAAACCAACTACTAGCGCTTAAACGGGATGAACGTAATTGGTCTACATGTGATGGTAATGGGCCTACTGGAAGTAAATTAATCTCTCTGTCATGTAACCGTACAGTTTTTCGGTGTGTGGTAGTAAAGCCAATTTCTTTCTTTACCTAGTAAGGTAATTTGTAAAAATAATAATACAACCCCTTTGTAGCTAGTTTCTGTTTACAAAATACTTAGCTAACGAGCCGTTTCTCTTGAAATTTTTCATCTCATGTTATTGTATATATATTTTAATTTTCTAGCCCAGGTTTGGAAAAATGAAAGGTGATAAAACATTACCACTTAGAAACTTGTCATTTAAACGTCAAAGACAGACGTGCAGCATAGTTTCTTATTTTTGGTTGGTTTTATTTGTTTATTAGTACTACTAGTAGAAGTTTTCTGGCTATTGAAACCTATATTTATTTATTTTCACACCACGTCTTACTACCCGTTCGGTTTATTGGCATAGTTACACTAAGGGAGTAGCAATGGGTACGGTTCAATTTATAAGAAGTGTCTCACTATTTACTTAGGAGAATCACACCCTCAACTCACCCAGCTGGGACTTAAACCCTGGCCTCCTTGTCACAGGCAAGCTAGGGGGATAGTTTGTTCCACGTGGCTACAGATTTGGGTCTTATCTTAATCAACTATATAAATCTAATTCCTTAACTCAGTTGGTAGCATTTCTTTCTGTTGAACTGATAATCCCTGGTTCGATTCCTGGCATGGTTGAAAAATTTATCTTTGATAAAATGTGAGTTTCCCCTTTCACAGAGATGAATTAATGGCTGGGCACTGGATGTTGTGTCTGTTCTAGATTTAAGTTAATTTATATGTGTCCTGATCTGATATAGTCAGTCAGCTCGGAAAGTGCACGTTAAATACCTTGAACAAATGAAAAAATCAAAAACTCTAGTATATACATACAAAAACTACTAAATTGTGAAGTGATTATTAATTTTGAATATTTAGCTTGGATACCTCGCCTTAACCCTCTAATTATTTTAAATTTTACATAATGTACATAATTATTTGATAAAATTTAAGGTAAAAATGATAAAAATAATATATAATTGAATTTCTATTCGAGATGATTAAACTTACTAAATCCAACTAAACTAATATTTAAATTTGATATTAGCCTTTGTAAAATGGCTTTAGGCTGTTAAAAGATTAATTCTTTAACTAATATTAAAATAAACGTCACTTAATACGCTGTTTTAGGAAGCGCTCGTTCCATTATTAGAAGAAACTCTCCAACGCTGGGTACCGCCTGCAATTTGTGACTCCCGCAATCTGTGAGACGACACTGTTTGGCTAAAGTATCCAACTCTAAGGAGTTTCTATCGTTTGCATTGGCGATTATCAGAACCTATTGAGTTATCCGTGTGGTATGTATTCACAAGTTTTTACTGGCACTTTTAGATAAGTGAGAAAATAGAAACGATAAACCATAACTTTTACTAACTATTTCTTGGTCAAATATAATCACCCGGCTTTAAGTATTCAACCTGCCGTTTTATTAACTATAACAAACCCATTTGTACATTATCTAAATAACTCTATTTAAATCAGTTAACTTTGAAAATAGCTTCTTGATTGTGTATCCACCACGTCCGTACCTCTCCAGGCTATCCACATGTTTGCAGTAGTGGGGTAGGGATGAGGAAGGTAGGATGTCAAGTAAATATACCCCATTTTCATAAAGGAAGAGGGGAAAACTATTTTAAGAAAAAAATCCCGAGTACACTCTACCGAAATTCGAGTCCTGATATCCCTATCATGTGTCAATCCAACCTAATACGAGGGTGACACGCTAGACTATGCGTCCACCGATATGGGCTTTTAAATAAATACCTAAGTAACTGTATCGGTGGGCACGGGGTTTCAACATCATGCTCGTATATTCTGGTTTTATGATGACGAGGATGTCGATGCTCAAATCCCAGCCTTTTGTTTTGGGTATAGCTTTTATTAAATGGTTATCTACTCTACCTTCAAGAAAATGCGTGATCATTTCTTATAAATTAACCATATTATCCATAGCAATGGTAAATTTATTAATATACAAAATTATATTTTACGCAATAAACGGTTGAAAACTGTTTTCTATGACGTTGAGCATTTTACCCTTTCTTTACTTATTTTTCATAAATGTGTAATCCTTAACACTGCTGGTTGCCCGTAACATTGATAAAAGTAAATTTAAGGCTTTACCGAATTATTGTAATCCTCATTTATTTAGCAAGTTTTGAAACTATAAAATTGAGATTAAATTAAATAAAATATTATGTAAAGCCTTTATGAAGCCACATATATTATTTTGAGTCATAAAATTATCTTTTAATTTGTATGTAGTATTTGGCTAACACGTCACTATTTATCCTTTTACGGCTATTCATAAAAATTATTTCTAAAAACCTCCATATAAATATTTGGTTATTTAAGTTTTTGGAACAATATATGTATATAAAATTATATATTTTTTCTAAAAAACAAGTAGTAACCATGGTATGAGCACGCATAGAGGTGAAACCATAAGCGTTGTGTGTATGGCTACTGATAAGAGGGTACGTGTTAGAAGGGTGTAGCAATCAGTGTGAAAGTCAACGGGAAACCACCACATTTCCTGAACTCCCTGAGTACATGGGATTTATACCAGAGGGTGCAGGCAACACCAACCAGCTGAAGGTCTGATTGCATGCCCAGCACCAGATAGATAGGAATCACATCAGACCGACCATCGAGATCTTGACTTAAGAAGAAACAATCAATCATGTAGGATAAACCCCTCGTTACTGGTCTATTTTAGGGGATGGAGGGTGCGTTCTGGTTTGGGGGAGGGGGGAGGGGAAGTATCATGCGACTATATAGTATATTAGCATGAGGAAATACTTATTACTTAGCTGTTATAGTGAGAGGCGACTTAAGGTGACGATGTTGGGGACGCAATAAAAGGCTAGTGTTTAAAAAAAAATTATATCAAAACATTATTTTTTTGCTTAAATAAATCAAATATTTCTTCAGTAAAACATAAAGTTTAATTTTCTTCACGTGGTAATATCAACAGCTGTTGAATATAGCTGATGAGTATAGCGGTATTAGATGATAAACCTTTTAAATGAAAAGAAACCGTTGTCATTAAATTCCAGGACACCTTTAACAGGTAGTCAATAAACGTTGATATCACCAAGTGAAGAAAGTTACTAAAGCAATATTTGATTTATTTTGATCAAACAATTGTTTTATTTAAAACTGCAAAAGCACCTTTTTTCGCGTCCCTCACATCTCCACCTTAACGCTACTATTCGGAGGCAAATGAACTGAGAGTCTTGGAGATGCTCAGCCTAACCTCCCTTGTTAATTTATATGAACTGAGAGTCTTGGAGATGCTCAGACTAACCTCCCTTGTTAATTTATATGAATTGAGAGTCTTGGAGATGCTCAGCTTAACCTCCCTTGTTAATTTATATGAACTGAGAGTCTTGGAGATGCTCAGCCTAACCTCCCTTGTTAATTTATATGAACTGAGAGTCTTGGAGATGCTCAGACTAACCTCCCTTGTTAATTTATAAGAATTGAGAGTCTTGGAGATGCTCAGCCTAACCTCCCTTGTGTATTTATAAGAATTGAGAGTCTTGGAGATGCTCAGCCTAACTTCCCTTGTTAATTTATAAGAATTGAGAGTCATGTAGATGCTCAACCTAACCTCCCTTGTTAATTTATATGAATTGAGAGTCTTGGAGATGCTCAGCCTAACCTCCCTTGTTAATTTATATGAATTGAGAGTCTTAGAGATGCTCAGCCTAACCTCCCTTGTTAATTTATATGAATTGAGAGTCTTAGAGATGCTCAGCCTAACCTCCCTTGTTAATTTATATAAATTGAGAGTCTTAGAGATGCTCAGCCTAACCTCCCTTGTTAATTTATATGGGTGCCAAGGGCGTCTCTTTAGGGCACTTACTGACTAATTAGACTAGATCAACGCAGGTACTAATCAAATTACCTTGCACATTAATTTTGTTAGGGATGCCATTGTTGACAATGTACTCTTATTTATTAATGGAGAACACTTGATTATATAGGAAATAACAAGTTCATTTTAGGCCTCCCTTCTACTCTCCAAAAAGCGATAACAAGTTAATTTTGGGCTTATCCGCACAACCACCCCCTCCCCCGAACATAAATAATTTTATATCTCAATTTTTTTCCGTGTTTCTCATTTTACTATTCCTTGGAATATTTCTCTACACACATTAGTGCATTAAAATGAAGGTATAATAGAGGAAATGTACCCACATTTGCGTATAGCGAGAGAACTAAACAATTTAGGGAAAACACCTCTACTGATGGCGAGGATTAAAACCCTGACCTCCTGTTACATGTAAATCCAACTAGACTGACGCCTTTTTCCATATGTATCTCGGTTATGGCTATAGTAGATTAAAATGACATTATTAATTGTTCTACCAATAATACTCCTAAAGACACAATTTCATTGCTCGTCCAGAAAAATTAATGGATTTTTTTAATAACCATAGAGTCAAATAATGAAAAATGGTTGGATGAACACATACGAAATGTTGTTATTGACACAGACATATATTTGATACATTATTATTGTAATATTTTCTTGTTTTACTATTCAAAACAAATTTGAAAAGTGTCCTCTATAAGTAAAACGTCATGGCGTTGTCAAAGAAAGAAATTCCCCCCCTAATAACTATGCCGTGAAAGAGAGCGGTTCGTTTTCCACGATGTGTCTCTTCGACATCGTCTCCTCTTCTAATGGAATATATCAACAGTCCTCACATGGATGAAAGAGAAAGGGAATCATCCTTGTCTATCTTCCCAAGAGTGTGTTAACGGCTGTTAAATAAAAGGCCAAGACACGTCGGCCATCTTGGGAGTATCATAATTCTTTACGAGGCTCTTTTTTATAACGTTCGATCTGAGTCATAATTTGTATAAAATATAATGTGATCACCCGCATCAGTGTACATTCGAACTAAGGAGTTAAGCTTGTCTGATCCATCTTACTGTTGATGGAAAGGTCGAGATTCAAATCCCAGCTGAGTTTTCTGGGGAAGATATTTGCTTATGGTTTACCACTCTGCCTCTGCGCAGATTATTCTAGTATATTTGCTTTAAAATACTGCTCCTCTACACCGCTTAAGTGTGATTAAATGCCGATAGCCCTGATAGGTTGTAAGAAGCGTTGCAAAAAAAAAGTGCATTTTTATCATAGATAAAGGAATGATCAATGATCAACCAAAATGCCATTGTGGCGTTATTACTTAATCTGCTAATAGATACTTTATATGAAATTTTTATAATATTTTAATAACATCTCCCAGATCTTGTGCACAGATTGTTGCTACTTAGAATAAAGAGAAAGTAAAAAATTCACAACTTGAAATCAAAGAAACTCTAAAACAATAAACCAAAGTTTTAAAAGAATATTTTCATGGAACACACAAGCTAAAGGACTAGGCTGAATACATAAATTTGGGAAACTCTGCACTACTCATGCGCAAAGTTAATTGAGATGCGAGACATTAATTAATTTTCATTTTTATGTTAATGTATTTAATCCTTTATTGGCTAACAACTATCACTGATTATGTGTTAGTATGATTAAACACTTCAACAATTTCAGATTTACAAAGAAAAAGAAAAAACTTAGGGGAGATAAATAATTGTATATTTTAATGTTTAATAATTTTGTGAAAGAGGGAACTGTGCAGTGTTTGTTTCATCTGATGAAAATACTTTCTAAAAAGTCACGCATTTCCACAGATATTAAGGGAACCGCAACAGTAAGCGATTGCCGCGCAGACGTTCAATTCTAACGGACTATTTAATTCTACGATGCACTATTTCAAAATATAGTTTACGCCAAAATCAAGTCAAAAGATTTCAACAGGGCTATTTTTCCTTAACAACCCTATTGTTTGACTTTTATTAATAGAAAAAAGAAAGGCGAAAATGTCACATTAGCTCCTTTTAAATGACATTTTAAGCCTAGTTGGGAATCTTTTAGAATATATTTGAAAAATAGATCTAGATTTAACCTTCCTCTAACTGTTGATAGACTCCCAACAGAAAATTCAAAAATATTTGAGAACTAGCAGCGAGCTTTCCACTTATTCTCGAGATAATACATTTCGTAGTTTTCTTTCACCTGTTTCTTATATAAATGAAAATGGGTGTTTGTAGGTGAAGAACTAAAGCGAGTATAAGTTTGGCAGAATATAGAAGTAGTTCCAGGAGAAGACCCAAAAAATTATATTTTAAGCCGTGTGGCCTGCGAATGATTGATACTTGCTCCCTGACCAAGTGGCTAACTCAACGTGAATTACTATGATACTGCCTAGATTGGTGTAACCTAACACTAAACACGTCACTGTTAAAGTTATGTTAATTAAGTCTGCATTAAGTTATAGTAAGACACATTTGAATAGTAATGTAACTTAGAGACACACTTTAGCTTGTTTACAGATGACGTATTTCAGCAATGTATGCTATATTACTTACCCGCGCATACGCACAAATCAACGTGCACTTCTGTCCATAGACGCTCGTTTTGAACGACACGTTCATTACGTCACGCCTTCCCGGAAGGGACGAAGAGGTATCACAACCTTACCGCTTTTGTTCCGTGACTTACTGTTTCGTGTGATTGGTCACGATGTTTGCCGCTGTGGCGAGAGCGCCACCTGTGACGTAACTCGACGTGGCGCGATGTTCAATTATTCATCAGGTGGGCGGACAAGAGACCAGGTTATTTTGGCTCCTGTTTTGGGCAAGTGTGTTCAGGGTTGAGGAAGGGTGCGTGCGGAATGCTCAGAAATGAGGAACAAAGATAAAAGAGGTGAAATAAAGGGGTGTGGAGGGCGCTCAAAAAGAGGGCCTTCATGTGTCAATGCCTGCAATTAACTGCCACTTTGAGGCCCCGCCTTCGAGTAATTACAAAACATACACACAAAGTGCTTTGCTGTTGTCTCTGGAATAACTCGTCTGTGAAACTACTCGCAACACAATATGACAGAGACCGTCTATCACAAGGTCATGCCCAAACAGCCATTACGGCTCACTGTAAAGTTATTTATTGATAAAGTTTATGAAGATACTAATTAAAATTAAAATTAATTTAATGTTTGCTTGCCTTTAAATACATGTTTTAATTCATTAAGAACATGATGTAGTGTAGTAAGGAAACATATTTATATTATAAAAGTAGAATTCAATATATAATTACAATGATGGTAGTTGAAATTAAAGTTGAAATAATGATTATAATAACAATATTAATGTATTACAATGTAACCTAAAAAGAACTGAATGTGGATTAATTAGATATAAATTGATTACATAAAATAATATATTGACAATGGATATGATTTTACAAGAATAGGACCATCTTACATAAAACATGAATATATAACATATTAAATAAATAAATAAATAAATTTAAAATTAAAAAACATAATATTTTAGGTTAAGATGGATAAGTAAATGTGGCAAGAATCAAAATATATAATATTATTAATTAAATTAATGATTGTTGAGGATTGATAATGATGATTTAAAATTTATATTTTAATACTGAATTCTGGCTTACCTGCTTTAATGCCCTTGTTCCTTTTTATTCTTTATGGCTGGTGCAGTTTCAGCCCAAGTTGCTACATGTTTCAGCGTGTCAATACGACGCCATCATCAGGCAATTAACGCCTTTAATATAAGTTTGTCATTATTGAAGAACTGAAACTGATCTTAGAAGGTGTGATATAACCATGTGTATATGAACACAACTTGGGCTGAAACTGCACCAGCCATAAAGAAATAAAAGGAACAAGGGCATTAAAGCAGATAAGCCAGAATTCAGTATCAAAATATAAATTTTAAATCATCATTAACAATCCTCAACAATCAATAATTTAATAAATATTATATTTTTTGATTCTTGCCATATTTACTTATCCATCTTAACCTAAAATATTATGTTTTTTAATTTTTAATTTATTTATTTATTTAATATGTTATATATTCATGTTTTATGTAAGATGGTCCTATTCTTGTAAAATCATATCCATTGTCAATATATTATTTTATGTAATCAATTTATATCTAATTAATCCACATTCAGTTCTTTTTAGGTTACATTGTAATACATTAATATTGTTATTATAATCATTATTTCAACTTTAATTTCAACTACCATCATTGTAATTATATATTGAATTCTACTTTTATAATATACATGTTTTAAATTAAAGTGCAGTCCTTAAATCCGTTCTTACTATGATAAATACAGACATGAATACATATATACATACATATATACATACAATAAGCATACACACATACATACATTACAATATGCATGCATACATACATTACAATATGCATGCATACATACATTACAATATGCATACATACATACATACATACATACAAATATGCATGCATGCATACATACATACATACTAATATACATACATACATACATACAATATGCATACATAAATACATACATACAAACATACATACATACAATATGCATGCATGCATATATACATACATGCATACATACATACATGCATACATACATGCATACATACATACATACATATATACATATATACATACATATATACATATACATATACATACACATATACATACTTCACTACGCCGTTCCCTTATGGGGTAGGCAAGGAACCGTACATATAGTTCAAAAAACTACCTCGTACTTAATCCATCCTCATTAACCTTCTACACACTTCCCTATCCTTGCCTACTCCCTTCATTTCAACAACATCCATACATCGAGTCATACATTTTATTTATTCTTAAAATTCTTAATGTTTCTCATTTTCATACATTCTTCAACAACATTTAACCACATCTTACATGACCTACCCCCTGCTTTTGTTCCACATACTTTATTTTCTTATATTCGTTTCGTCACGATCCACACTCATTCTCTCAACACCAACAAACCAACGTAAGGTACTTCTTTCACATTAATCTATTGAATTTATTTCCAAACAGCTCTCCTTCAGCACCCATTCATTACTGACTCAGCCCATACCAGTTGTTCAACATACATTTCTTATTTATCTGATTCCAACTGCATTCACCTTCCTTTGTGTTTCTCCGGACAACCCCACGCTTCACCTCAATAAAACAATGTGTGCGTTAACACAATTCCTTAATATTCTTTGAATTGAAAAATGACACATGGACACGAGAATTGAATCCGGGACTTCTGGCTTAGTGCTCTGACCACTGAGATACCCAACCAACTACCAACTACTTACAATAAGGATGCTGTACTGATCAGTGTTGGTACATTTTAGCCACAATTACAACCGTTTCTCAGCCTTACCCTGCGCGCGCTTGCACTGTTCCTACAAACCAGTATCCCTACTATAGAGACTGCCCTGACGGCCAATATACAGTTGCCCGTGTCACTACCACTAGGAGTAAGGTGGTACACCAACACACCAGGACACTATGGTACAAGTCAATAAACGGCGATCATCAAAAATAAAATCAGAATAGTGTAGTTGTTATTTTGGTTCAATTTATAAATATTGTACGCTCTTGGATTAATTTTTGTTAAACTACGACTAATAGGAGTGAAATTGTCTAAAATGGGCGTTTCCATTACCCACTTATTTCCCTATGCGGGATGCTTGTAAAATATGAATAAATTCTACAATGTAGCTATCGAATACTCCACGAAAAACTATGAATGCTAGGTCGGGATGGATTTTAGTTCGGTATGCTTTTTATTAATGTGTAACAAGGTAGATGTATGTTTAAATTAGAAATTGAAAAATTATTATTATCACAACAGTTAAGTATTATATAATATTATTAAATAAACAACATATATTTTACCCATTGACCATCATACTCCAGCTAATTAAGGTAAATTCTGAGTAGCGTAAACTTTTAAAAGGTTTTTGTTCCATTGAGATACTGAGAATCTGCAAGGATGTTAAACACAATAAGAAATAAAGTATTAAATTGATGCAATGATAAGATGGTAAACAAATAAGCTAAGAGGTTTTAGGTGCGTGTGTGCCGCATCTTACTACCCGTTTGGGTTATTTGCAACGTTTAAGGTTAAATTTCATAATTTATTTCAGCTCTTAATGTAAACATGTTTTCCCCTCGAATAGCTTGTAAATAAAATACTAGATATATCTACCTAGATAGTAAGAGGGGGGGGGGGGTTGGTAAAAATGTACTTTGGTTGAAGGTGGACCATGCATGAAGAAAGTAAGCAACAATATTATGGCCAGGATTCATATCCATTGACTATGCAGTCACGACAGCGTGACATTAACATGCCTTTGATGTAGCTACACCCGATATCATCGCTGAGGCAACTGTAGGTCTTATGGAGAGTATTATAATTTATCGTCTCTCTCTCTCTCAGTCAACTGTTGCCAAATATCCTCACTTTCAGCAGTGTATGAAGGTGGAGTACTAGAGTAAGAGGAAACTACTTGCAACATCACCAAACAAGCGTTGCAAAATGTTTTTTATACTTAAGGAAAGATTTACCACATGAAAACAAGATAGTAAAAACACTGTTTCCCCCATAATAACTTTGCAGTTCCCTCAGATTTAATATATGGTGTCGGCTGCTAGAGTTTTCATTTAAAATATAATATGTACTGGTACAGTATCTCTAAACATACTATCTAATCATTAGTACGCTCAATACTCAGGTTATTTACTACTTGTTTTAAGGGGTAAGAGTTACAAGGATAACTTAGATAAAATGCACCCGCATTAATGGGGTGAAGGGATGAGAGAGCCGGAGTTATAAATCATTAATGTGGTGAGGGGATGAGAGAGCTGGAGCTATAAATCATTAATGATGTGAGGGGATGAGAGAGCCGGAACTATAAATAATTAATGTGGTGAGGGGATGAGAGAGCCGGAGCTATAAATCATTAATGAGGTGAGGGTATGAGAGAGCCGGAGATATAAATCATTAATGTGGTGAGGGGATGAGAGAGCCGGAGCTATAAATCATTAATGAGGTGAGGGGACGAGAGAGCCGGAGATATAAATCATTAATGTGGTAAGGGGATGAGAGAGCCGGAGCTATAAATCATTTAATGTGGTGAGGGGATGAGAGAGCTGGAGCTATAAATAATTATTGAGGTAAGGGGATGAGAGAGCCAGAGCTTTAAATCATTAATGTGGTGAGGGGATGAGAGAGTCGGAGCTATAAATCATTAATGTTTTGAGGGGATGAGAGAGCCGGAGCTATAAATCATTAATGTTTTGAGGGGATGAGAGAGGCGGAGATATAAAGCATTAATGTGTTGAGGGGATGAGAGAGCCGGAGATATCAATCACATAGAAAGGAAACGCCCTTAGATTCACCCAGTCTCGTGGGACCCCAAAGTCCCTATCACCATACATCCAGTATATCGGGAGTTTGACGCCTAATACCATGTGACAGCCGGTGTGGGAAAATGTGAAAATTATGTTAGCTCTCCAGAAATTTAATTTCTTTGATCAAGATTACATTAATTAAATGAAGGGTTTGTGTATCTGTCTGGTACGGGCGTTGTGCAATATCTACTGCAGGCAAAAGGTCGGAAAATTAAAAATTAGTAGCACAAATATATTGTGCATCCCGAAGCAAGAATTTTAAAATTTGGATATCATTTTTTAAATTAACTAATATCCGATTAAATGAATATGTATAAACGCCACAAGATGGATTTATTGATATGTTTCATACAGTTTTGTAACGCGGTTTGTGGTAGTCCCTGTGCACGAACATGTGCCCATGGAAGCTGGAATGTCAAGATTTTGATTAGTTTTAATTCAAACCCTTTTCCACCCTTTTAGTCCTATAAACATCTTACTCTTTTTAACCCTTTATACCTTTCATACAAGTTTTTTCCCTTTCGGCACTTTTACACATTTTTACCCTTTTTGCCCTGTTTACCCATTTAGCAATTTTTACACTTTTCTTTATCCTGTTTAACTCTGTTTAACCCTTTAACCCATTTTAACCTTTGTACCATTTTTTAGGTGACTTGGTGGTCTAGGGGTAAGGTGTCAGGCCTCTGTGCTGGGGGTCCAAAGTTCAATCCCCGGTCCCGGCACAGATTTATCTGATTTCCAAACCCTTCCTTCACCTCTGACAAGACATCTTGTGAATGTGTGGAATGTGAGGCCTCCAGCGTGGTTCGGATTCCACGTTAAACTGTAGGTCCTCCATTTCATCTCACAATCACCTTACTATTACACATTAGCTTAAGTGCTTACAACCCGAACAGGTAGTAAGACGCTGTGCTAATAATAATATTAATTGTAATAATAGTAAAAATAATGTATCATTTTTATTTTTATTATATTTAATTATTTCCATTTAAACCATTTTTCTCCCTTTTTATCATGTTTCCCTTTTTTTGTCTTTTACTCTTTTTGACATTATTCCCTTTTGTCCTTTTACCTTATTTCCCTCTTTGCCTCTTTTACCCATTTAATCGTTTTAATCATTTTTAATAGTTTAAACCTTTTAACTTTGTTTTTTTACCTCTTTTTGAAAAAAATTATTGTTTATTTACTTTTTACCATTTTTGATTATTTTTTTGCCTTTTTGAACTTTGTATACCTTTTTATACACTTTAACCTTTTTACCCTTTCCACCCTAGATTATTTCTCCCTGGAACTGCCAGGTACTTCAATGCTAGTGTGTAGTAAAATATTCATTCGTTTAACAAGTCCGAAACTTTTAGGACTGGTTTATGTTATTTACACGTGCTATAAAAATAAATCCTTCTACTATGAGACTAAAAGTATTTTGGCTAGAGTACAACATTGATTCTGTAAATAACCCCCGTGAAGTTTTAAACTACTACATTAGTGCTTATAATACATTTGGTACTAATTTGTTTAAAAGGTGGAAGTGTTTTATTTTAATTCTTATGAAATCGTAGCAATATTATTCCAGTATAATAATAAAATGGCCACATCTATCCGTAAACTACAATGTGGCGTGACGTGACCTCTTCATAGACGAACCTTGTCTTGTAACAACTCAACCGTTGCGCCGAGAGCGATACGATAGGAAGGCGTCGAGGGATGAGAAGCATACCCTTTGTGTTTACTAATAGAGCCTGTAAATTCACCCCTCACCCCTATAATAGGCATACTTCGCTAGCCCCGGAGGTATTAACCCTTTCTCAAACCGAAAGGGGGTGAGGGGCTAAATACACATCATCCCTACATTTACTACTGTCATCATATATTGAGGAGACTAATTAATTAATTTTCCGATGGTACATGCCGTAAAGTTTGGAATAAAGTTACAACATGCTGTTTCTCAATTTGAGAAATATTCTATAATGCTATTCTCATATTATTTATGATAGGATGTTTACGCGTGATTAAATAGTTTAATATAGGAAATATTTGTATTTTATTTATTTATTTTTATTTAAAGGTAGTATTTGAGAAAAAATTTAATCTGAGGAATAAATATAATAATTGAAGGAGGGCGGGGGG